>CAUYTI010029479.1:0-10805 GCA_963575145.1 Galago senegalensis | reverse complement strand
TCCTCATGTTTGCATGTTTTTTGTCTGACAAAGACCTGATAACCAGAATCTATAGGGAACACAAATTTATCACAAGAAAAAAGCCTAAGAATATGGGGAGGGGGGAGGGAGAAGAGAGGGGGGAATGAGTGGAGGGAGGGGGGAGGGAGAAGAGAGGGGGGAATGAGTGGAGGGAGGGGGTTTGGAGGGATCATTTCTGAGGTTTGTCTTATAGGGGTACAGGTGAATTTTTCTAAGAGTAGAATGTGAACGTTTTAAAGCAATAACTGAGAAAATGACATGAAGGCTGTGTTGACCAGTTTGATGGAAGTATTTCAGATTGCATGTGAAAACCCCACACTGTACCCCAGAAGTGCATTAATGTACATAGCTACAATTCAATAAAAAAAAATGAAAAGAAGAGTACTATAGAAAACAACACTAGTGGAAAAAGCATGTGATGCAGACTGAGGTACATTTTTTAGTGAAACATAAAGCATCAGTGAAGATACTAATTGAGATATATATATATATATATATACTAATTAATCTTCATGCTTGTCAACTACTTTGACCAAAATAACAGAATATATATTTCCAAAATATCAGAGCACATGCCACTAAATTCTAAGATGAAAATTATAGTAAAAGGAAAGAGAAACATTCTCAAAAATAATACATTGCTGGGTGCAATGGCTCGCGCCTATAATCCCAGCACTTCAGAAGCTGAGGCGGGTGTATTTCCTGACCTTACAGGTTCAAGACCAGCCTGAACCAAAGCAAGACCCTCATCTCTGAAAAGAATAGCTGGGGTTTGTAGCATCCCAAGAGTTTCAGATTGCTGTGAGTTGTGACCCCATACTACTCTACCAAGGGTGACAAAATGAGACTTGGTCTCAAAAAAAAGAATGCATTAAGTTAAGGAAGCAGTTCTCAAAATATGGGATCTTAAGAAGGTCCCATAGAGTTCACAATCCCTTCTCTTTTCTAGCTACATATTTGTGTGAGGCTGGATTTTTATCCCTGTACTTCCACCAAAACAAAATAGTGCATCACATTTAAGGCAGAAGCAGATATGAGACTACAGCTGTATTCTGAATTTACAAAAATTATAGAATAATGCTGTCCTTCTAACTAAGTCTTATTTTGCTTGTCTTGGAAAATAACTGTCACTGCAGATAATTATTTTCTCATAGTTATTCTTAGTGAACTAATAAGGTGGAAAATGTTCCTGAGACCAACATCTTTGCAAATCAGTGATTTAAGTTATAAGACACTTTGTGTTTACAGATCAGATCTTCATCTCATAGTGTTATGTGTGTATATTTGTCTTATTGGGTAAAATATGTGATTGAGAACATTTGGTAATTCATGTAAAGTCAAATATAAATTATCTATATTCTCATAATTCAGAGGTATTGTATCATCTTCCCTCATTTCTTCTATGCATATATCTAAATATTTATTTAAATATTATAACATTAGGATCATATAGTATACATATTTCTACATCTTTATTCTTTTCTTAACATTATGTTGTAATGTTTTTGCAGTGTTTTTTTTTTTTTTTTTTTATAGAAAGAGTCTCACTTCAGGGCCCTCAGTAGAGTGCCAAGGCGTCACACAGTTCACAGCAATCCCCAACTCCTGGGCTTAGGTGATTCTCTTGCCTCAGCGTCCTGAGTAGCTGGGAGTACAGGTGCCGGCCACAATGCCCGGCTGTTTTTGGTTGCAGTTTGGATGGAGCTGGGTTTGAATCCATCACCCTCGGTATATGGGGCCAGCACCATACCCACTGAGCCACAGGTGCCGCCCTTTTGCAGTGTTTTTAATAATCTACAGAAACTTTCTATTTAATGAATGTGTAATGATCCTTCATATAAAATCCGTAAGCATTCTATTGATGGTCATATAGATTATATTTTTAGGTTATGCTATTATCATATTAATAATTATAACTCTTGTCCATCATATCTAACATTAGGCTGTAATTATACTCTAGGCACTGTGCTAAACTGTTTACATTACCTATAATATTTAACCTACTTTTGGTGTGTATAGCTATTTCCTTCAAAAAATGATTATTCTTTTTATTTCATCCCTTCAATTATAATACTGATGTCAAAATAAGATGATATATAAAAAGAATCTAGAACAGTATCTTGTGCATAAGAAATAGTTGTTCTAGTTGACATATTATATGTAAAATGGAGTAAAACATATTGGACCATCTTTGCCCTTAATATGTAAGAAACAAATGGATGAATGATTATTGCAATATAATTCATTCCAATGACAAAAACTGATAAATATTGTTATGATGGTTTTATTTTTTGCTTTTATTAGCTATGATCCTTTTTCTTTCTCTGTTTCCTATTCTGGATTCATGGGATGGTGGAATTTGCTGTAGTTAGTTTAGTTAGAAACATTACGTATAAGGATCTAGATGTGATAGGGGCCAGATAGCCTTAAACTTACAAAAGTACCACCTTACAGATTAACAATACACTACTAAAGCTGTTCTTTTTCTATAAGAATGAATGATATTGGTTATTAGGAGAATCAGGCAAGAGAATGTGGATAGCTCACAAGCCATCCATAAAAATAACTGAGTACTAATGATATTTTTACATTTGGGGCCAAAAAAAAATTTCCAGAATAAGGAATTGAGTATAGATTGTTTCATTCCCATACAATTCTGTTTCCATATTTCATCAGAAAGCCCTTTATACTTTTTAAGCTTGGCTCTGAAGGTTAGGGTTTTTGAAAGCTTTTGGGCACATTTTAAAGGCCCAGGCATGAGGGAATTGAAAGCACATCACATTTATTGACATTTAAAACTCTGAGAAACCATTCTCTTCAGTTTAATTTAAAATCTATTTTGCCCTTTGTAAATGTGACCAGTGAATCTGATTAAATTATTTAGGGAAGTCAGGGTCAAAGGGTCAGATTTAGCCTCCCATCTGCATGTGCAATATCAATTTAAATAAACAATTATTTTTCATTGTAATTAATATTAACTATTGTAAATATTTTAATACCATTTCCTATAGTTAAATTCTGCATTATGGGGTGGTGCCTGTGGCTCACTTGGTAGGCTATGGGCCCCAAATACTGAGTGTGGTGGGTTCAAACCCAGCCCCAGCCAAACTGCAACAACATCAAAAAATATCCAGGTGTTGTAGCAGGTACTGTGGTCCCAGCTAACTCAGGAGGCTGAGGCAAAAGAATTGCCTAAACCCAGAAGTTGGAGGTTGCTGTGAGCTGTGACGCTACAGCACTCTACAAAGGGTGATAAAGTGAGACTCTGTCTCTACAAAAATAAATAAATAAATAAATAAAATAACCATTACAAAAAAAAATCCATTATGCTTTGAAATATATAACATCTTCTTTCTGTTTTGTTTTTTTGAGGCAGAGTCTTACTTTGTTGCCCGTGATAGAGTGTTGTGGCATCCTAGCTCATGGCAACCTCAAACTCTTGGGCTCAAGTGATTCTCTTGCCTCAGCCTCCCAACTAGCTTGGACTACAGGTGCCCACCCCAATGCCTGGCTATTTTTAGAGATGGGGGTCTCACTCTTGCTCAGGCTGGTCTTGACTCCATGAGCTTAGGCAATCCACCTAGCTTGGCCTCCCAGAGTAGTAGGATTACAGTCATGAGCCATTGTGCCTGGCCTAAAATCTAACATTTTAATAGAAACTCAGAGGTATAGCAGCTAGATGTGAGACTATGTTCTTAAAGCCAATGAACTGAACGCACAAAGGAACAAAAATACTTAGTCTTATACATTTTCCCATGTGTATATTTATGTGCCATATTTAACTCAAAGTGTATTCTTTGAATAAGTTGTTATTTATATAACAAATGATTATTACTCAAGTATCCATGTTGATGGTAAAAGACCTGATAATAATTTAAATAGTGTTATTCAACACATCAGTAAAATACACAGCAGAAATAGCCTATGCTACTAATGTGCTGAGTTGTGGGGACTTGATTAACCTTTGAATGGGTTTATTACTGTCTAACCTTTTGGGGATCTTTCTTTTCTTTAGGGAGATGAATTGAAAGGCAACTTTTATTTCTATAGATAATTCTGACATGGAAACTTTCAAATGAAATGCTCAATGGAATCATGAATAGATGGAAACTAATTTTTCAAAAACTTGAATAGCAGTATTCATTGACTAATATAAAAATCTAATCTAATATAGTTTTAGCCATTTCATATAAGTGACATTTGCCCTTAAATATAATTTTCTCTCTCTGTTCTGGCATGACTGTTAATTACTTACTAATGTAGTTCAACATTTAGTTAATAAATATGTCAACGTTTTGCAATAGTGTTATTTTTTCAGAGTTTTGAATTTGCAATTAGTTTTAGATTTACAACATAGTGACAGTGTTGTATAGAGGTTAAACACACAATTTACATATTATTTTCATGATTCATTTGTTCAACGATTTATGTGGATATAGACTGTATTCAGTCTCTGTGCTGTAGTTGTTTCAGGCATGACAAAATGAATCACTATGCTTTTTTGTTTTTATTCTTATTTATTTATTTATTTATTATTATTTTTTTTGCAGTTTTTTTGGCCAGGGCTGGGTTTAAACCCACCACCTCCAGCATATGGGGCCAGCGCCTTACTCCTTTGAGCCACAGGCGCCATCCATGACTCACTACGCTAACAGAGAAGTAAAGATGTCTGTCTTGAACTATAGGATGTTGAGGAGAAAAATAAAAAGATTTGGAAACACAGTGATTACTTATCTTTAATATTTTCACATTCTCTGAGAGGGAAGTGAAAAGTTAAAGAGGATTTTCAAAAACATCACATCTGAAAATACTAAGACTAGAGGAAGAGAGACATTTAGTAGCTAACACAGTATCTAGCACATGGTAGAAACTAACATATAAATATTAATTCATTTTTTATAATATTTACAAATATAATTTATAATGCTGCCACATACAGTTTAGAAATACAATGATGTTTATAAAAGGTGACTTGACATTGAAGATCATAATATATTTTAAGACTGATTAAATTAAGTTAAACATTGAGAAGTTTTAAGCAAATCCTTTTTATCTAAATTCTATTAATTGGCTTTGATTCATCATGACAAACACCCCCATATTTAAAAAATTATTTTCTTATCAATTCATGCAGCTTTATTTGATAGTCTCCATCAGATTACTCATAAAATGCCAAATATAGGTTACAATTAATAAGAGATTTTTAGTTCTGTTTATTTTTGTTAAAAATCAATATCTCTAAAGGATTGATATAGGCTATGTTATGTAATCAAACCCCTAAAGTTTGTAGTGGACATAAGTCAGCTTTAATTTGATTTACTTAAAGTTTTTAACAGATTTTTTAAAAGACGTATTTAAGTTAGGTAAATGCTGTGTATACTCTTTTTTTTGAAATACTATAACCTTATGATTAATCAGTTTAAAACAGATAAAATTTATGAATTATAACTTATTAATTATTCTTGGAATAATTTGTGGTCCTCAAACTCACTTCATATGTCCCTTTTAAACGGGAACAGCTGTTATTGTGGAGAATCTTAACTTAGTACTGGTAAATTGAGTTTGTTTTATTCTTAAGGAGGTCATCCATACAAACTCAGTATTCTCAAGAAACTTTCCTATGTGAAGGTATAGATGGTATATCCATTAGTGCTCAGGAATGATTGTGGAATTCTTTCACAGGTCACTAAACTAGATTTTCCCAATAGGTAAACTACTTTGGACATCTTTGCATTATTTATCACTAGGGTTAATGTTTAGTGAAAGAGGAAGGGTTTTTAAAATTTTTTATTATATTGTTTAATATGACCATTTCTCTTTTTAAAATTTCAGATTAATATATATGTACAAATAATTAGATTACATTGTTTGCATTTGTTAGATAAAGTCCAAGTTGCAGTTCAGTCCTCACCCAAGAGGTTTGCCATATATCCCTACATTGCATCTGCTAGGTGAGAGCTTACGAATACCCCTCTATCCTTTCCTCTCCCATTACCTCCTTTTCCTGATCCCATACTTGAATTTTTTTTTCTTCTGTGGGCATGTAGTTAGCTGTTCATCTACTAGCTTCATATTAGTATTGAGTACATTGGATGGTTGTCTTTCCTTTTTAGTGATCTTTTATTTAGGAGGATGTTCTCCAAATTCATCCAGGTAAATAAAAAAGCTGTATTTTTTTAATTAAAAATTATTTTACTATTTGAGACAAAGTCTTCCTCTGTTTCACTGGCAGAGTAATATTGTGTCATCACAGCTAATTGTAACCTCAAACTCCTGGGTTCAAGTGATCCTCCTGTCTCAGCATCCTGAGGAGTTCAGATTATAGGCATGTTTTACAATGCCTGGCTAATATTACTATTTTATTTTTTAATAAAAGGATTATAGTAGTGTTTATTAAGCTTCAGAGAAATCACATTTACATAAAAGGAATGAAACCAGCCAGCAGAAGTCCTAAAAAGATGGCGCTTACATTATTGCACTTCCATAAAAAACACTGCTCATAGTAGCATAATGCTCAGGCCAGACTAGGTTGGGAGGAAGTAGAGACAAAACAAGAGCATGAACCTCCAAGTAACCCTTATTCTGGATTCCAAACTCTCTGGTAGCCTTGAAAGTATTTAGTGTATTGAGAACATTCAATGTGCTTTCCACAAATATGACTGCAATGTGTTCACATTTTATTTGTGCTCATACTTCGTTCCAGACACGTGCAAGTTTAATGTACAATTCTATCTCATGTAATGGGACATTTGTTACACTGAAACATCCCAGTTCCCACAGTCGTGGATAACAGAGCAGGGAGTGAATTTCTACTTTACACGTTTTAGGGAACAATACTATAGCTACTACCATTTACCCTTTTGAGCACTCTTGATTTTGGTTATTTATATCAGAATTTGGGGAAAAAAGTGACAATCATATTAGAAAATAAAATAAAATGTAAAAACAAGTCCCTTGCCACATTCATGAAGGTGTCAATGACTGTATGTGTAAGAAAAAGTTTATAATTTTTTTTTTTTTTTACAGTTTTTGGCAGGGTCTGGGTTTGAACCTGCCACCTCTGGTATATGGAGCTGGCTCCCTACTCCTTTGAGCCATAGGTGCCACCCAAAAGGCTGTAAACTTATAGAAAAGATAAACTCTGGCTTCTAAACGAATTACAATTTAGTTTGTCTTTATCCTTGATTGTTATACAAAAAAAAAAAAAAATTGTAAACCTGTGGACCTAGTTACCAGAAAACATTTATCCTCCTAAGCCAAGTATGATCTTAATGTTTAACCTGAGCTAGTTTGATCCTCACGTTTTCACCAAGTTTGTCCATGAATTCAAATGTATTCAAGTAGTCAGAAAATTGCATGTTAGGTAAACCTTTAATGCAAATAGCCAAGTCCTTCATCACTGAGCTTGAGTCAGCCTCTGTGGTCTCAATACAGACTTCTTCCAAAGCCTTTGCAAAGAGGCCACGTTTTTCATTGTTATCAAGCTTTGCCCTGTGGGCTAATCCTCTGGTCCAGGGAAAAATGGAAGCAATGGGATTAGTGGATGTCTCCTGTCCTTTCTGGTATATGTGGTAGTACGGGTTATGGTTCCATGGGCTGCCTCTGCTTCTACTGTCTTGCCATCTGGACAAACCAGTACACTGGTCACCATGCCAAGAGAGTCATAACCTTGGGCCACGGAGTCTGACATCACTATCATAGTTTTTTCAGGACCAGATGAAGCCTCCCTCTGATTTCATAGCTTGAGCCACCATGTCATTGGTATGAGCCTATGCTCTATCAGATCTTCTGGGCTTCAAATTGGGATTTGTCCTACTTGTCATACATCTCCTGAAAGATGTCTTTAAGGGTCCATAATATTTCTTCAGAATACTGTTTTTGATACTTAGATACAAAGGCCAAACCTTAGACAGAGCCATTTGGAAGGAAGTGTGAAAAATCTTTGATTGATTTTTCTTGATTGTACATACCGATGGCAACACCCCACCATCTTCAAACTTATGTACCAAGTACATAACCACTTTGGGTTCTATCACTTGGTGTGTATGTTATCTCTACTTTTTCAGTCCCAGGAAGAACAAAATTGGTTGCTCTCTCAGTTGAAAGCAGTTTATCTCCTGCCAGGGAAGGTACACTGGAGATGCACAGGGGTTGCCACAGCCACTCTCACACCAACCTCACACACACATAGGAAGACAGTTCTAACTGGACCTAAGCTCTCTGGCCTCCTGACACCACCTTTGTAGAAATCCCTAATATTGCTATGAGAAGGTCCTGTTCTTGCTCAGCCTCATCTCAAATTCCTGAGTCCAAACAATCCTCCTGCTTGGCCTCCCAGAATACTATGATTTAGTAGTTAGTAGTGAGAAGGTCTTGCTCTTACTCAGACATGTCTCACATTCCTGAGTTCAAACAATCCTGCTTTGGCCTCCCAGAATACTATGATTACAGATGCAGGCTGCAGCACCTGCAAAAGCCAAAAGAATTAAATGTAATTCTATAGGTTTCAAATAATACCAAACCCCAGGCACCATTAATTCAATTTAATAAATCTGTTCTTTAATCTTTACTTTATTCCATGTCCTTGTACATACCCTGAATATCTTATTTAATTGTCCCTCATGTACCCCTCAGTAAAGACAGTATTAAATCAATTTTGAAGATGAAAAATATGAGTCTATGATAGTTTTTTTTTTTGTTGTTGTTGTTGTTTTGTTTTGTTTTGGCTTATTTCAAGGGAAATTTACAAGGATTGGAACCCAGATTGGTCCAAAGAGTAACTCCAAAGAGTTACTTTTTCTTCTAAGTCATACTGTCTGCTGTTAAGCATTGGAGTTGATGGATTTACAACAGACCCAAAGTATCCCAAGATGTAAAACTAAAGGCTCTAATCTAGGCCACTCAATCTTAACCCTTGGCAATATTGCTTCAACTCTTTTTTCCTTTAGGCTTTGCCTTTTTTCTTAACATATACATGTGATTATTAGGTTTCTACTTTTTGTCTTCACAGAATTAAAAAGGATTAAAATTTAAAAACAATAACAATGTTTAAGATAAGGTCTAGAAACAAAAACGTTGTAAAAATGGATGAAGATAAATAAATTCAGAAAAGAAATCAGATGATTGCAACAAAGTATTAAGCAATAATAATTATAGTAATGCATAGAAAGTATCATTCACATTGTCAAATAAGAGTGTGTTTGTTATAAAATGCTTTGACTCTGAGGTTCAGTATGGAGTCATTGATTAAATTCTTATTTTTTTCCAAAGTCCCAAAAAATAGACAACTAACATTTATAAATAAAAATAAAAGATAATTTCAGGCTTGGCACCTGTAGCTCGAGTGGCTAAAGCACCAGCTACATACACCTGAGCTGGCAGGTTTAACACCAAGGACAACTGCAACCAAAAAGATAGCTGGGCATTGTGGTGGACACCTGTAGTCCCAGCGACTTGGGAGGCAGAGGCAGAATAATTGCTTGAACCCAGGAGTTGGAGGTTACTGTGAGCTATGATGTCACAGAACTCTACCCAGGGAGACAACTTGAGGCTCTGTCTCCAAAAATAATAATAATGATAATTTCAAAAAACAGATCATGCCAAACGTTATAGACAATAGAAAAAGAAGAAATACTTCAAAATCATTCTACTTCAACTGGATACATCTGATATAAAAATTAGAAAAAAATATATTATTATAAAGGGGAAATTACGAGCATAATTCACTTTTAAATGAGGATGCAATATCCAGTATCCTAAACAACATATTAACAAGTTGAAGTAAAAATTAATGTTTAAGTAATGTACTTTAGTCAAAATTGAATCAAATTTATGTGAGAATTAGTCACTATTTTCTTTTTCTTTTCTTGTCCTTACCCTCACCACCTCCCTCCTTTTCTGTCTGCTCTCCCCTTCCCCCATGCCCCACCGTGTCATTAATTGTCATTAATTGTCCTCATATCAAAGTTGAATACATAGGATTCATACTTCTCCATTCCTGTGATGCTTCATGAAGGATAATGTGTTCCACCTCCATCCAGGTTAGTACAAATTCTGCAAAATCTCCATTTTTTAAAATGGGTGAATAATATTCCATGGTATACATATACCACAGCTTGCCAGTCCATTCCTGGGATGAAAGGCTTTTAGGCTGTTTCCACATTCTATCGATTGTAAATTGGGCTGTAATAAACAACCTAGTACAAGTACTTTATAATAGATATCTTTATTCTTCCTTCTGGATAGATGCCCAGTAATGGGATTGCAGGATCAAATGGGAGGTCTAGGTTGAGTTCTTTGAGGTTTCTCCATACATCCTTCCAAAAATGTTGTATTAGTTTGCAGTCCTCCCAGCAGTGTAAAAGTGTTTCTTTCTCTCCACATCTGCACAAGCACCTGCAGTTTTGAGATTTTGTGATATAGGCCATTCTCGCTGGGGTTAGATGATATTTCAGGGTGGTTTTAATTTGCATTTCTCTAATATTTAGAGATGATGAGCATTTTCTCATGTGTTTGCTGGGCATTCATCTATCTTCTTTACAGAAGGTTCCGTTCATCTCTTTTCCCCATTGATGTATAGGATTGTTGGATTTTTTTCTTATAGATTAATTGAAGTTCTGTATGGATCCTAGTGATTAAACTTCTGTCTGATTCAAAATATGCAAATATCCTTTCCCATTGGGTAGGTTGTCTATTTGTTTTGGCTATTGTCTCCTTGGTTGTACAGAAGCTTTTCAATTTAATTAAATCCTATTTGTTTATTGTTACAGTTGTTGCTATTGCCA
>CAUYTI010029478.1:0-27071 GCA_963575145.1 Galago senegalensis | reverse complement strand
CTTTGATAAACCAAACAAAAGCATACAGTGGGGAAAAGAATCCCTATTCAACAAATGGTATTGGGAGAACTGAACCACACGTAAAAGACTAAAACTCAACCCACACCTTTTACTACCTACAAAAATTGACTCAAGATGTATAAAATATTTAAATCTAAGACATGAAACAATAAAAATCCTACAAGAAAGTATGGGAAATACTCTTTAGAATGTCGGCCTGGGGAAAAATTTTATAAAGAAGACTTCAGTGGCAATTGCAACAACAACAAAAATAAATAAATGGGACTTAATTAAACTGAAACGCTTCTGCACAGCTAAGGGCACATCAGTTAAAACAAATAGACAATCTTCAGAATGGGAAAAAGATATTGTCATATTATGAATCTGACAAAGGCTTGATAAGTAGGATCTATAAAGAACTCAGACAGTAGAAATTTTGAGGAATATAAACTTAAAGAAGTAACTTCAAATGAGGAAAATTCTAAAGTCCCTAATATAGTCACCATGGGTTTTAGTAGTAAAAAAGTGGAAACTAAATATTCCAAAGTAGGAGAATGATTAACTATATCTAATTGTTATACAAGTATAATATAGGTTAACCAGGTGTGATGGTGTATGCTTGTAGTCCCAGCTACTTGAGAGGCTGAGAAAGGAGGACTGCTTGAGTCTTGGACTTCTGGGCTGTAGTGCCCTGTACCAACTTGGTGTTCCTACTAAGTACGGCATCAATATAGTGACTTCCTGAGAGTGGGGGACCACCAGGTTGCCTAAGGACAGTTTCCTCTATTAGAGAAGGTCAAAACTCCCATGTTGATTGCTAGTTGGATCTTGCCTGTCAATAGCCACTGTACCTTTCCACAGTAAGACCTAGTGGAAGGAAGGAAGGAAGGAAGGAAGGAAGGAAGGAAGGAAGGAAGGAAGGAAGGAAGGAAGGAAATAAGGTAAGGAAGGAAGAAAGAAAGAGAAGGACAAAGACAGAAAGAAAGAAAGAAAAAAGAAAAGGAGAAAGAGAGACAGGAAGGAAGGAAGGAATTAAATTAATATAGGTTATTAGGACCAAAACGAAATGTTTATTTAGATGTTTAAAGGAAAACAAAGCCATTTTAATACTTTATATATGCTATTTATATATGCTACTAATACAGCCAATAACAAATATACATTTTTTAAAAAAAGACTGGGTCAGAATTGTAGGGATATCAGCCATTGCTTTTCTGTTTTCTAAGTATTAGCAGGATCCAGAATATTTTTTAAATAATGGATAAAATGCATAAAGAAGGAAAAGGGAACAATCTGGGTCTGAAGAACGTTTCTCTTGGCCATGACATTAAGCACGTTAGTGACTTCGGAGACACAGTCGAATATCTCTGAACCCCAGTTTTCCTGTAGACTTCATCTAATATAATCCCTTCATTCAAGTCTTTTTTACTCTAAAATTCTGTGCTCTATGGTTTATAAATAATGAGCCTAAGAAAGATTTAGTTTTCGATTTCCTTCAAAATGTTGCTACTGAGATTCCATGGAGATAGAGAATTACTGTCCAGTGGAAAAGGCTGTAAATAAGAATATAAATAATAAATTTTAAAAGCTTGTCATATACATAAATATTTCATCAAAAAAGTTAAAAAAAGTTATTGAGCAAAAGTAAAATAATAAACACTAACACTCAATAACATCCTTTTTAAATATATACTTTGTGCAAAACATTGTGGTAGTAAAAAATATGTAGGTCTAATTAGAAAGACAAAAATTTTAAATGAAAATTTACATTAAATATAAAGCAAAGTTCACTCATTGTTTTGATTACTGTATTTTTGTGTGTTTAGTTTTAAAATCTTAACTTCTCCACCTAAGCTCAAGAGCTGGAGGTTCCTGTGAGCTGTGACACTACAGCACCGTACAGAGGGCAACAAAGTAAGACTCTGTCTCTAAAAAAAGTAAAAAACTTAGTTTCTCACCAGGTAATAGGTATATTTTGTTTCTTCTTCTTCTTCTTCTTCTTCTTTTTCTTCTTCATTTGAACCTTTGTTTTTATTTTTCATATTTAGATCTCTAATGTACTTGGAATATATTTTTTTAAATGGTGTGATATAGGAGCGACTTTGTGTATCTATAGTCACCTTTCATCATTTATTATAAACTTGCTTTGGTGGACTCTTCTTTCTCTACCACCCTGTGTGCCACTTTTGACAAAATCACAGATATGTGGTTTTGTCTCCAGATCTATTCTGGTCTACTTGTCTCTATTTACACCAGTCTAGCTTCTCAGCCTTTTGGCTAAGATCAAGTGTAGTATCTGTTTATGCCAACCACACACCCTTAATTACTGTAGTTTAACAATGAATCTTGATATTTGGAAGTGGAAGTCCAACTTCCATTATCTTCAAGATTGCTTTGGTTCTTTTCATTTATATATATATATATACACACACACGCACATATATATGCAAATATACACACACACATATATGTGTGTATATATATGGATAACATATATTTTGGAATTTGCTTGTTTATGCTCATACACTTAAAAAACCTTTCTGAGATTTTGCTTGGGGTACCATTTAAATAGATTAATTTGGTAAAAGTTGATATCTTTACAATAGCAAGTTTACCAAATCATGAACCTAGTATACACCTCCGTTTATTTAGTTATTAACGTTACCTCTATAGTGTTTTATTGTTTTCTATACAGAGGCCTTGCACAGCCTTATTAAAATTATTCCTTAACTTTTTACATTTTTGTGTCATTATAAATTTTCTTAAGAAGAAAATTTTGGCTCAGCACCTGTGACTCAAGTGGCTAAGGCACCAGCCACATACACCTGAGCTGGCAGGTTCAAATCCAGCCCGGGCCCACCAAACAACAATGATGGCTGTAACCAAAAAATAGCTGGGCATTGTAGCAGGCCCCTATAGTCCCAGCTACTTGGGAGGCTGAGGCAGGAGAATCGCTTGAGCCCAGAAGTTTGAGGTTGCTGTGAGCTGTGATGCCATGGCACTCTAACCAGGGTGACAGCTTAAGGCTCTGTCTCAAAAAAAAAAAAAAAAGAAAGAAAGAAAATTGCATTTTATAATTATATGTAACCCATACAAAAATATAACTAATTTTTAGTTATTGATGAGTAACATTGTTATATTCACTTAATTCTTATATCTAAAAATTCTTTAGAATTTTCTACTACTCAATTATGTTATCTATGAAAAATGGCAGTTTTATTTATTTCTAATCCTCATGTTCTTTATTGTTTGTTTTCTTCTTTAGATGATTCACATCCTCCTAAATCTCATTTTCCCCTTTGTTATTAACATTAACTATATATTCTTTTGCTGTTCTTTCAAAGATGATATCCAGAGCATAAAACAGGAATGCTTATCTCATTAGGGGCCCTTAAAATGTCCTTTTACTACCCCCAAGTAATTCAGCAACCTTTGAACTTTTTTGGTCCTATTTTGTGTGTGTGTTTGTATATATACATATTCTAATATGTATATATTCTACATTTTAAAGTCAGAAATCCACTCTAGTTTGGTGTTGTCAGTGAAAACTTATTTGACTTTACCCACTTCTATAATGTTTATATGATTTCCCCTCTTTTCTGAATTTTTCTGTGCTGCTATCTAGGATTATTTTCTTCCTGTCTAAAAAATTCCCTGCAGCAGTGGTTCTCAACCTTCCTAATACTGTGACCCTTTAATACAGTTCCTCATGTTGTGGTAACCCACAACCTTAAAATTATTTTTCTTGCTACTTCACAAGTGTAATTTTGCTACTGTTATGAATCATACTGTAAATATCTGATATGAGGGAGACCCCCAAAGGGGCTGCGACCCACAGTTTGAGAACTGCTGCTGTAGGGTTTTCTATTAGAATGTTAGTTGTGAAACATCTCACTTTCATTTGTGTGAAGATGCTTTTGTTTTCTCCTTAAAGTATAATTTAGGGATCTGAACTTCTAGGTTGGCGGTTATTTCTTTTCAATATTTAAGAAATTTAGTTTATTGCTTTCTGGCTTGGATTATTTTTTTCTGAAAACTAAGCTATTACTCTTAGGTTGTTCATTTCAAATTATACCTTTTTTCTTCCTCCACGTGCTTTTAATTTTCTGCAGTTTTACTATAATATGTATAGATTTGGCTTTCCTTACATTGACCTTGCTTTGGTTTTATAACATTTTTTTAAAATCTGCAACTGTATATCTTTTGTCAGCCTGGAAAATTATTGGCGATTTTCCCTTTAGGGATCCTATTGATCTATTCTCTGTATCCTTCAGGCATCCTCAAACTACAGCCCGTGGGCCACATGCAGCCTAGAGAACATTTATCCAGCCCACCAGGTGTTTTTGCCGCTGTTGCCAGTCCTGCTTCGCAGCTGACTCCTGGGGGCCGGCAGTCCAGCCTCCAATGGTCCGAGGGACAGTGAACTGGCCCCCTGTTTAAAAAGTTTGAGGACCTCTGCGTAAGTTAAAGATTTCCTTTTGCCTCAGATGACTCAGTTTGTTTCCTATTAATTGGTTTTCAAACTCTGGTCATTCCTACTGACTTTTCTTCTGGTCTTACCAACTTTCTTCTCCATTCTGCCTAATTTACTGTCGAACTCATTTACTGAGTTACCTTCAATTATTGTGGATTTGTTTTTTATTTCTAGAATATCTACTTCTAGAATGTCCAATATTTGACTATAATTTCGTTTCTACTAAAAAGTCTGTATCTTTTAATCTAACTTCTTGGGCGCTTATTCAGAGTTGTTTTAAAATTTATGTCTTTTAACTCCAATATTTTCCAGTCCCATCTCTGACCTTCAATACCTGGCTTGCATTGGGCAATAGAAATTCCCTATGTCACCACTGTTTCTCATCCAGCAAATAAAGAGGTTTGTTATTGTGATAAACAAAACTGCTTTGTTTTTACTGCTTGAAGCATCACCTTACAATATTGAGCTGTGCTTAGCTACAAACTTTGATTAAAAGTAAGGGGTTTATACAAGATTATCTCTAGATTCTATTTTAATTCTACAAGACTAAGTGTATGGCTATTTTGGAATATCCCCAGAGTCTGGCACTGGGAGGAGATTTTATCCAAACTTACTATTCAAGGCAGTATGATTTAGACCAGCGGTTTTCAACCTGTGGTCACGACCCCTTTCAACTGTATGAAAGGTTCGTGGCGTTAGGAAGGTTGAGAACTACTGATTTAGACTCAAAGCTTAGTGGTACCTCTCTCCTTTCCTTCTCTGTCTCCTATGGTGCAGTGTGTGGCACAGGGCAGGTGCTATCAAGTTTACGACCATAAGTCTGTGATGCCTAAGGCTCTAAGCAAAATGATAGGGAAAAAAGTCCCTGCACTGACAATTAAAATTCTGTAAACATAGATATATCAAGACAGATAGATAACCAATATAAATCAACGTATACAAAAGAGAAAGAAATACTCTTTGTTTGTGGAGTTTATATTTTCTTTTTTTAGGGTCTTTTCTTATCCTATAAGAAAATGTCTACTATCCTGTCAATTAATCCATAACTCCACTGTCAAAAGATGTGGGATTTTAAAAGATTTTTATACAAGTTTAGACAGGGTTAGTTTCTTCAAATACTAGGAATCGATTTTTAAAATGTAAATATACATATTCCACATACATAGTTACAGACATAAACAGGACAGAAAGAACATGTTTTCCTTCACATGGAAGATCAGTTAAAAAAATATTTCACTTGGCTGTAATAATGTAACGAAATATTATTTCCAGAATCGGAGTAAATATTCATGTCTCTCTTTTGAATGACGCTTTGGAGAGTGGATGCTGTATCCTTTGCCAAAAAGTAAATTTAAAAAAAAAAAAAAACCTTAGGAAAGCAAAATTAAGAAATCTTATTTTACACACATATTCTGAAGATGAGATATTTTTATCACAAAGATTAGATATAAAAAGCCTAGAAAGAATTTAATAGGATAAATAGACTAAAACAGGCACTTCTTTTGGTTGCCAGCTCATCTCTTGCAATGGAGCCTGGTGTGGCCTGGAGGGCACAGTTGGCCAGGCCTCCTCTCTTCCTCTTCTCCCCTTGTCTTCTCTCTGTCCCCATGGCTGCCATCTGTGGTGCCCCCTTAAAAACACCAGGCACACTCTGCACTCAGAACTTTTGTACTATTTCTTCTGTCTACAATATCACTCCCTCCGGGCAGCTCCACAGGTCACTCCCTTACTTCTTCAGGTTTCTGCTCAAATGTCACCTTTTCCATGAAGCCTCCCTAACCACACTTTAAGAAAGAGTAACCCAGGCCCTGCCCGCCCTCAGAAGCCTTCCTGGGGCCATCCGAGAACCTGCTTTATTTTCTTTCATCCCCTGTGTCACCAACTGACATCCTACGTATTATTTGCTAATTTCTGTAATTAAGATCTATCTCTTCTCTTAGGATCTGAGCTCTATGAGGGAAGAAAATTTATTTTGTTCACTTTTGTAGCATCTCAATGAGCACGACGGTGGTGCTTTGCAGCGCTCAGCAAATACTTGTTGAACAAACGCATGCTGAATGCATAATAAGGAAGCATTTCAGGAGGTTTTCAGTTCTTCTAAGCCATTAGGAGATAATTATTCACGGGAATTAAATTCAGTCTTCCAATGAGAATATACGATTGGCACAGGGAAAAATTACCATCTGTGCATTTTACCTGGAAGAATCATTATACATACTTATATCTGCAACTGGTTAGACCAAAGTGTGGACGGAAAGGTTTGGACCTGTCTCCACTGCAGTCAGCTTGTCTATCAGAATTCACATAGGAACATGGAATCTTGTCTGTCCTGTAGTTTGCAAAGCAGTAAAACAATATAGGGAAACCTCAAGAAATATTTGTTGAATCAAAGTAGGTATAGGTGTATACATTTGAGGCCTTACAGTTAAGTTTGTGAATCCATTATTGGAAAAAGTGCTACTAACCTCACTGCTGAATATCACTATAGTGACCTTAGCATGGAATATTATGCAGCCTTAAAGAAAGATGGAGACTTTACCTCCTTCATGTTTGCATGGATGGAGCTAGAACATATTCTTCTTAGCAAAGTATCTCAAGAATGGAAGAAAAAGTATCCAATGTACTCATCCCTACTATAAAACCAATTTATAGCTTTCATATGAAAGCTATAACCCAGTTATAGCCCAAGAATATGAGGAAAGGGAGGGGATGGGAGGGGAGGGGGGGTGGATGGGTGGAGGGAGGGTAATTGGTGGGACCACACCTACAGCGCATCTTACAAGGATACATGTGAAACTTACTAAATATAGAATATAAATGTCTTAACACAATAACTAAGAAAATGCCATGAAGGCTATGTTAAACAGCTTGATGAAAATATTTCAAACTGTATATAAAACCAGCATATTGTAACCCATGACTACATTAATATACACAGCGATGATTTAATTAAAAAAAAAAAAGAAGTACTCCTCTTGGGAAGCTATGCACTGACTCCAGTGCCTAGTCCTCCCTTCGAAACAATTTCAGAACTCTTTTTCTTGAATGATCATCAGAGCTGTGGTCATGTGAAATCTGGCAATTAAGTGTATGGACTTGCCCCCAGGCGCTTACATTGACAGCACTGTACAAATAACTCAGTAAGGTTTCATCATACTGATCTATCCGTGTCTCACGGTCGCATTTACATCGACACATTCCAGTGCCTTCCTGTGTCGTTTATCATCATCGTTTCATGTTTTGGGGTGTCATACAATGACAGCTCTGATGGTCATTCTAGAAAAAAGAGTTCCAAAATTGCTATGAAAGGTGGACTAGGCACTGACATTGGTGCATAGGTCCCCAAGGGGAGGACTTCGAAGGTCCCCGTGGTGATATTCAGCAATGAGGTACGTAGCACCTTTTCTAGGATGAGTTCACTAACTTAATTGTCAGTCCTTGTATATATTATGTATAGATCCTACTGCACACAATGCTCTATAGACATTAGAACATCTTGATTATTGCATGAAGAAAATCTATTTTCTTTGGTGCTTCCAGTTAAAACAGAGCCAAACGCTCCAACGTTGTAAATTACCAAGGTATTAACCAAAGCCAGCTGCAACTTAGAAATACCCTCCCACCCCCGCCACCTATTTTTTTTTTCTTTTTGTAATAAGAAGTCGACTTGGGCATGTGTTCTTGGTATTATATAGCACTTGATAGCTCTTGTTCATGCCTTCCAATTTTGTTATAGGGCTATATTTTGTGATAGTACCTAAAGATAAAGTCCTATCTTTATGAGGACTCCTTAAGCTCAACAATGTATTCCACATCCACACACACTCATACATACTCACATATTTTAGAAGTTTCATTATTTTTACACAGCATATAGTAACATAAAATAGGACTGAGGTTTTTACTTTCTATATAAAAAAGTACCTGTGATACTAATTAAATCATTTGTATGGGTGCCAATATACAACTATAAAGAAATTGGTCAATGGTATTAAAAACTATAATATTACCTTAAATATGCATCAAACAGATGTGAGAATGGGAGACTCAGTTTTGCTTAGAGCACAAGTCATGCTTCGGTAAAGATGCTAGGAAAAGCACTTAATTCTGGCAAACATTCAGGGAGCTATTTTAGGACCTTAAGATACATGGTACAGATACATAGTCCCAAAGGCAGTGTTTGGTCTTCAGATAAGCTGGCAAATTAGAAATACTTGCATGCAGTATTAGAGCAATGATCAGGAGGCTGATTACTGATCTGCAGTTACTTAGGTCCCAATTAGATTCTTGGACGTAAACCCTAAATATAAAGGGAACCACATAGGCCCTTCTGTCTTTTGATGTTTTGTTGGTTTGTTGCATGTTTTAACAATCTTGGACACACAGGCAGGCATGCCTCTTGTCTTCTTATAATGCTCATAAAACTTCTTTTCATTCTTGCAAGTGTCCTTATTTGGGAATAAATTATCTGGCTACCCAATTTAAACCCCTCTGCGTACAATCAAGTGAAAAGCTTTTTTTGTCTTAGAGGCAGGACTCATCCCAATCTTTCTCTTTGCAGACCACACCCATGGAGAGACTCATGAAGATGAAAGACACGGAAAGGTCTAAGAACTGATTTACTTCTCATCATTTACAGAATACATCTTGCTGTCTGTAAATAATTTCATAATTCTGTTTTCATATGTGTGCATGAATGATTTTAAAATGTGAACTTTTGTTTTATCTTAGATTGTGTCTTATTCATATGAACTCTACTGGAACCTGAATATTTAAAAAATTATACCAAATACCAGTTTCTTCATAATTGTTATAGGTTATAATTACCTTTTCTTCTCAGCAAATAAACCCACACCTTCCCAAACATTGAGGAATTATTAAATAAAAGAGGAAAGCTTGGGGGATCAAATTTATTTTTGCCATTAATCACAACCTAATATCATAGGAGACCTGGTCCTTAATACAGAACGGAAGTCTCTGGTCTTTAATTTCTAGCACTGAAAGTGCTCACTTGAGCTCTGGCTCTGCCCTCTGTCACTCACTGATTACTTTCCCTGCTGTATCAGAAAGTTATGTGAGTAAATATAGTGGTGTGCATAATTATAAGAAACTGATTAGCTATTCAAATCACTGGATTATCAAAATACTATTTTGCCAAGTTTTATGGAAGTAGCTTTGCTCTAAAAGAAACCTGAACACTGGATTGACACAATTTTTTTTTTTTTTGAGACAGAGTTTCACTGTGTCACCCTCAGTAGAGTGCTATGGCATCACAGCTCACAGCAACCTCAAACTCTTGGGCTTAAGCAATTCTCTTGCCCCAGCCTCCCAAGTAGCTGGGACTATTGGCACCCACCACAACAGTGGGCTATATTTTGTTGCAGTTGTCATTGTTGTTTAGTTAGGTCTAAACCCTCCAGTCTTGGTGCATGTGGCTGGCCCCGTAACCAGTGTGCTACAGGTGCTGAGAGAACACAAAAAATTTTAAGTCTGATTTATCTCTTTCAGTCCATGGAACAACTATAAAATGTAGCATTTAATTTTCTCCTTCATTTCTATGTATCTGTAAGAGTCTCTGTGTTCATAATTATAGTTATTATATAATTCACAAAAAGCAAAGAAGCCCATCACTGGAGTTCTTTCTCTGGAATCCCCTTCCTCCTTCCCACTCTCTCCTCTCCAGTCCTCAGTTTACCCACGGTGATGAGACAGGAGTTATCCAGGGCCACGGCACCTCCAGATCAGGTTCAGGGACCCAGAAGAGCTATTAATACCCTGGCTTCCACAGGGAAAATCCGGTTTCATTTGCACAACTTGGTGCTTCCTCTCTTTCATCTTAAAGAAGTTCATGTGATTCTAGGTCCCTGCCTGCAGGCCCTGTCCGCTTTCCCCCACTATGTGATAGGGAAGCTTCAGGAAGTGCTCATGTCCCTGCTTGGGACTCAAATGCAAATTGCAACACACAGGCTTGACTATCATTGTATGGGATATGCCCTTTTCCCTCTTCCCTAAAGGATGGGGGAAAAAAAGACAAAAAGCAAGTTTTTATTTAATTAATATTGATTAGAATAAGCATAGCAATATAACTGGTTCAAACCATTTTTAAGATCCATTCTATCCCTGAGACAAAGGTTTATTCTGTGCCTCTTTTTTTCCTAGTGAGTCCTGTCAAGTCCATGGGCAAAATGGACTTGAATTTGTTTCCTTCTTTCCTTCTGCAAATATTATCCTCATTGTAGCCACCATCGTCTCCCACCTGGATACAACAGCTTTCAAAATGGTCTTTAATTTCTAGTCTTGCCTTACTACAAAATATTCTTCACAGAGAAGTAAGTGATCTTTTTACAACAAATAAAAATCCGTTCATATAATTCCCTGCTCAAACTCTCCAGTGCCTTCCCATGTTCTTAGCATACAATCAAAGAACGCTCTTTACTGGCATCTAAAAGGCCTTACAGGAGCTGGTCCCAGCCGATATCATCCTTTACTGTGCGGCCTTTTCCTGTCCTGCTCCCAGACATGAAGGCCTTTCTGAATTCCCTGAACAGTCCAGCAGTGTCCAGTCTTCCTCTGATCTCTGCGGGGGGGGGGCTCTCTTTTGGTGTTCAGGTCTCAGCTCTAATATCACCAACTCAGAGAGCCCTTCTATGGCTGTTCCATCAGAAGTGGTCCCTTGAACCCTCCCTCAGAAACTTTTGATTACATTGCCTTCACATTACTGTAGAGAAAGCAGACTTTTAAAAAAGACACTATATTCCCAAAGGCTAGGAGCAAAAGATTCTGTACCTTACCCTCGCAGGCCCTTCAAGGGTTGATGAAGGCGGAACTGGCTTGATAATTTTTTGTCACCACAAAAGCAATGGAAACGCAAAAGAAAGAGAGATCTTCTGGGAGAGAGCAGATGGAAGAGGTGCCAAATAATCCCTCCTCAACATATTGGGGTGCTACATTGATCCCCCCTGAGGTTTTGAGTGTTTCTGAGAGGAATGATAAGACCTGCTTCTTGCCTTGAGATTTCTGGGTTACCCTGGCCTTGCAGGGCCTGGCAGGGCTGGGAACCTGTGGACTCAGGGCTACATGTGACCCTCCAGATCCCCCAGGGCAGCCCCGGGACTGAATCCAAACTTCACAGGACAAATCCATTTATTAAGGAATTCCTTCCGTAGAATTTGGATCCAGTCAAAAGGCCACACTCAAGGATGCAGAAGGCTACATGTGGCCCTGAGGATGGAGGCTTCCCACTCCTGGAGAGCTTCTAAGAGGGAAAGTTCCGGGATGCTCAGATCCCAGTTCTCCACACCGAACACCTCTTCAGTGTCCACAATCTCCTGCGAGAGGGACCAGCACAGGACCTGCTCCAGCCATGCTGGAGGCAGCAGGCATCCAGAAGCAGCTACAGGACATACCCCCAGTGGGAGCTGAGTGAAGTCTCCTCCTAACCATAGAAAATTACCAAGGTCCCTGATTCTGCACCATCTTATCTCTGCGCTCTTTGGAATTTAACTTTGAAGTGTCTCCTATCAGAGATGGAGCTTTGACTCCAACCTAGCCCTGTGATTTGCCTTG
Organism: Galago senegalensis; assembly: GCA_963575145.1. NCBI lineage: Eukaryota > Metazoa > Chordata > Mammalia > Primates > Galagidae > Galago > Galago senegalensis. The sequence continues at coordinate 15,031 of CAUYTI010029478.1, read as the reverse complement.
GCCAATAGGTGACAGCAGAAGTGACTATGTGCCACTTCTAAGGTCAAGGTCAAGCAGCCTTTTGGGCTTCCATTCTGTCTTGAATCCCTGCCATTTCGTGGGCCAGGCTGGCCTGCTGGAGGGTGAGAGGCTGTGTGTGGGAGAGATAACTTGTCTCAGCTGGGCCACCTTACTACAGATGATACTCTTTTGCCCTGCTAGGTGATGGCAGAAACAGGAGAGAAACCAGCTGAGATCAGTCAAGCCTGGACCAGATGAACTTCAACCAGAGGACTCTTGAGCCACAATAAATGGTGACTGAGTTATGGGATATGTTATTGTGTTACAATACTCAGTTACTGAGTTACGGGATGCGTTATTATGTTACAATACCTAAAAATACCAGGGGTGAGCAAGCTGAACACTGCCTAAGATTACCTTTTGCCACCATAGGCGACTGTAACTCTAAAACAAACCATCAGACTTACCTCGATGGAGAAAACAGATCCTTCCTCTGTGCCTTGTCCATTTGGGCTGCTGCAAAATGATACCATGAACAGGATACACAACCGAAATTTATTTCTCACAGTTCTGGAGGCTGGGAAGTCTGAGATTAAAGCCCCAACAGAGTCAGTGTCTGTGAGAATCTGCCCACTCATTATGGCCGTCTCCTTGCTCTGTCCTCCCAGGTGGAAGGAGTGAAGGTCTCACTGCAGCCTCTTTTATAGGGGCACTAATTCCTTTCATGAGGGTGCACCCTTATGACCTAATCACTTCCAGAGGCCTCAATTCCTAACACCATTACCTTGGGGGCTACCCCAGATGTAGCCAGCATCCCTAAGGCTGGGGACAAAACTGAGAGCTGGTGCTGTAGCAGGACTAGCTGGGCAATGACTCCCACGATGAAGGATAGGATTAGGATGACAGCATCGGTCCAGTAGCCAATAAAAGCAACTCTTTGCATAAGACATAACAGACAGGAGATTTTAATGTAGCTATCTGGAACACTAGAAGTTATTGTAAAGTTTTTATTACATATAAAACAGCTCTATATGGAGGGGAAAATGTTTTTTTGGTTAACATCTGAAGAGATTTAAAATAAGTATAGCTTTATTAACTATCATTTCCTTTACTAGCTATGTTTTATGACTTCTCATAATTACTTAAAAGGAGTTTCATAAAGATAGAAGTTTACATTTCATGTGGGTAAAAATGGGTTTCTGGTAAAATAATTTGACAGCAAGAATGTCCCTGAATATCAGAACCATGGGTAAATCTGTCACTTTTGAAAGAAAACAGAGTCTAGTCCAATTTATCTTATTTTACCTTAGTTGAATAGTCAACTCAGCAAAGGTCTTTGTTTAGTTTGCTATCTTATAATTTTTTTCCTTTTTAAGTCAGCATGGATTAAAACATGTTACCTTGTGGCATCTGAATACATAATTTTAGGCCCAATTAATTCATTTCATGGTTTGCATTGAAATTGATTCTGCCTGAAACATGTGTTTTATTTTTCATAACCCCTCAAAAGGGAAATGATATAATTTTTCTAGGTAACTTTGAAGCCTCCCCTTTTCTTGAGCACCTGTTGAGCCATTCTTTTGGGTGTCGTAGAGATGAGTTGCAAACGGGAGCTTGAAGAATGTTTGCTGAACAGTGATTAAAGACAACATGCACAGTGAATAAGACCCTGGACTTTGGAGTGAGACAGACCAGGGTGCAAATCCCAGCTCTGTCTGGGATGTGTTCACAGCCTTACCAAACTGGAAAAACAGGACAACAGAGTTATTGATGGAGTTAAAAAAAGATAAAATACGTCAAACACAGTATTATGCCTACAACATAGTTTTTTAAAATGATTCTGTGAGAATCATGGAATAAACTAAATCATTTCTGAAGTGGAAATAAATGTAGAAAAATGAGATTAGACTGAAAAGTCTCATAATTTTATAGATTATAATACATTAGGTAACCATTTATGATGCACCAACACTTAATTGTTTTCTTTTAAAATTTTATAGATAGGATTTATTCATTTAAAAACATTCAGGAGTTTCACCAAACTTTAGAGGTTATATTTTTTCATATTCTAAGAGTCAAAAGAGATTTTCACATTCTAAGAGTCAAAAGAGATTAAATAGGGTTGTATTCTAATTTTTAATAATGTAAATTTACCTTAACTTTGGAAAAGAAATGAAGAGGTCATATAATGAGGACATTTTCAACTAATGACAATCTAGTTTTGATGTGTGGCTATCCTCAGAGTCCCTTTACTGGGAGTCTTTTTACAGGTAAGAAAATTTTTTCTTGTTTTTTTTTTTTAAATCAGTAGAACTATTTAATCCTTTTAGATATAACCCAAAAATGAATCTGTCATTTTTTCATGCAAACTCGGAGACTAGTCTGTGCTTTGTCATTAGAAAAGAGTATTGTTATGTCTTAAGTAAGAACTCTTAAATTAACCTCTACAGGCCTCATTCCAACAAATACTTGAAAACTATATAAAGAAAAAATAATTCATTGTACTAGAGGCACCGCCAGGCATTATTAAAAATGAGAAGACACATTTCAAGTCCCCAAGGAGCTTACAATTAAGTCAGAGGGCCTAGTACAGGAATACGTGTGAAACAAGGGAAAGGAATGGAGATTTTCAGTAAAGGGGCACACATTTTGCCCTGTGTTGTTCAGAGACGGGGGAGGATTTGCTTGGTGAGAGGAGGGCAGGAAAGGAGTCATGTTAGGTAACAGGTAACACCTGAGCTAAAGCTGGAGCGACTGGCAGAATTCCAATAGCCACTTTGGATTTAAGCTGGAGGCAGCAAAGTCAGTGTGAGACATGCTCATTCTGTGGTTACAAATCATTAAATCTGGTTGCAATACAATGTACGTTAATACTAATAAGAATAGATTGGGGCAACACTGTATAGGGCTTTGAATTCCAAACAAAGAACTGAATTCAGCAGGAAATAAGAAATAAAGAGTAAGGAATCTTCCATTACTCATCTAAATAAGAAGTGGGCTTGTTCTCTGTCAATTCTTTCAATAAACATTTATGAAAGAGAGAGTTAACCCATAATTTCATACATAATTAGTTAATTGCAATTCTATCATGATTTGCAAGTATATTTAGATTGACTAAAAATGGATGTATTTTGTCCAGTGATTTTTTTTGATCCTGGTGCTTCCCTATAGGAGTGCATTTTCCCACCCTCTACTGTCAAAATCTTATATCTACTTTTTTATTGCACTTTACATTTTCATTTCATATAATCATTATGTACTTACATATGTATGCTTCCTTTATCTTGCCAAATGTTGAACTCCAGGCAGTGGGGCTATGGTCAACCTATCTTTGAATCTTGTGCAGAGCTCAGCTTGAGAAGTATTCAACAATTTGAGCTGGATGAATGGATGAGCAGATTTTAATTAATATCTGCTTCCTACTGAAATCACTAGACTTGATTGAAATGGTTTAAATTACATCATAATTTTTACCTGAATGGTTCTTGTTGGACATGATGGAAAACAGTACGTCAAAGGCCAATTTCTCGGCTTTCTTAAGACCATTGCTTTATTAATGTTTCAGAGATAAAACAGTACACTTTTTCTTATGTGTTATATTTCTATTACAACAGTGGTAAATGTTCACTGTAGAAACTTTAGATAAGCAAAAGGAAGAAATCAAACTTCCCATAATCCTAACCCAGAAATAACCACAGTGACAGAATTAGAGGGATTTCTGATGCAGAATCTAGGTGTTATATTTTAGCGCTTTTAATGCACGTGGCTAATTTGCCCTTTAGAAAGACTGAACTATTCTGTATTCCTAGAGGTGCTGAGAATGCTCTTCACTCATCAAATGCCATGTATAATCACTTCTATCATTCCTGACAAAACGATTCCTTTATAAATGTGCATTTCTTTGCATACAAATTAAACTGATATTTTTCATACATTTATTGACTTTTTATGTTTCTTTGAAATTGCCTCTTCATGTTTTTTGCCCGTTTTTCTATTGGGGTATTTCTCTTTCTCTGAAATAATTTTTGAGAACTAATGGATATTAAGAAACCCTTTCCCTAGTCAGTCATTTGCTTTTCTCCTATTTCCTTCCAGAGTCGTGGATCCCTAGGAAGGGAGTCTAATAAACTAAGTGAAAGGCGCAAGTATGGTCTCCTCTCCCTTTCATTTCTAAACTGAGTGAATGTCACCAGCTAGGATGTCTTCCGAGAATGGAGATAAACATAAAAACAACCAGTGGAATATTATTTCTCTGTGAAAAGAATTATTTTCAGAAGCAATGGTAAAAAACCTCATTTAGAAGTTGTCCTAAGTTACTTTTGACAATTACTAAGAGTTTTAGAATTAATGTGACTGTTTTCTTTTTATCCTCAAGAATATCATACATAGTGTTGGCCTCAAAAGGAACATACTGTCATGCTCGCAGTGACAAGTCAGATTTGGTAATTACAGTTAACAGTAAGGTCTGTTCATCCACTGTCGATGCATTGAAGTATTTCCATGGGATGTGTATGGGAGTCATGTATGGCTGTGCCCCGTAAATTCAATAAAGAATGAAACACTCTCATGGTTTGGTAACTAAGAAGTTGGCTGGGGGCAATGATGACATTCTTTCTTCTTGGAAAATGGAAACTATGAAGGGGGAGGAAAGTGAAAGAAATCACAAAGAGGACCAGAAACAGCACCATGATTGGGAGTACAGAAGTAAGGAAATAGATATCAAAGAGAAGAGATTGAGAAGTGAAGTGAGGCTTAGAAGAGACACATTTAAAAATGTGACCAAAAATTATTATTTGAAAACCAAATTATTTTTATGTCATCTGAGGAGTTTAAGCATCAGGTGACATAAAAATAGCTAAGTATGTCTTCTATGGGGCATGATTGTTAAAAGCAGTTTGTTTTTGAGATCTGTGACGTACACACATGCACATAGCTAAACTGGGTGTCAGAAATGCTACAAGCTCTTTATCAGAATTTAGAGTCAGGTCTTATTCCTTCATTATTTTCAGATGTTCCTTCACCAGTAGTAGCTTCAGAAGCAAGGGAAAAGTTTGATCATTTATAATTGTATTTGGCTTAGTTAAATAAAAGGTGTTTGGTTAAGGACGCTGTGTCCTTGAAGTCACTTTAAAATTCAGGAATTTAAAAGGAATTGAATAAAGGACCCAAACCTAGGGATACAATAGTTTATTATCATGACACCAAGCTAGATTCAAACCTTTTTCTGAAAGAAAAAAATAGAGATACCTTTATTGATCTGGGAACGCTGATGTATCTAAAAACAGAATAAGCAACAGATAACAACTTTAAATTTTTACTCATTTCACATTCTCTTTTAAAATCTTGTTTGTTCAGTGTTATGAATAGAAGGATCATTCTGAGATGGAAACAAAAATGTGTTTTGCTCTTTCATATAGATCTGAAAAATTATGAAATTATTAAAATGTTTAATGCTAAAAAAGTTGATTTATTTGTATTAAAGCACCAATTATGGATGAAACTGAGGACTTCCTGTTATGTAATTTAAAGGTTTATTTTAAATAGGATTAATTAAACATAAATAAGGTGAATTTAATAGACTGCCAGAGAAATCCTGAATGCTTAGGTCAATTCACTATTAATTAAAAGGTATATAAAGTACAGTTTCTCAGAAGGAATAAAATTAAATAGAAATAATACCTTTTAAAAAAACAGAGAATGATGATCAAAAGCCTACCGGAGGTTATGAATTGTTATTTTTCAAATGGCCGTCTGAGTAGCATGACTCATGGGTTAGGTTCCCTCCTTGGCCCCCTTTCCACACTCAATCAAATATCAGTGACGAAAATCACGTGAGAAGGAACCGCGTCACGTGATTTTAAATCCTGACACATAAACATGGTTTGCATCACTGTGGATGTAAGACGCTGCGACTGTAGATATTTTGATTAGGATGAAGGACAGGTTTAAAAATCACTAGTAATACTTTCATAGTTTCACTCCAAAGACATGGAAGTGAATTATGTTTCAAATTTTTCTGCACATCTTTATTTTGTGCCAGTCTACTTTTGTTTATTCCTTGATCTGTGACCTCTAATAAGTGAAGCTGATTTCTGGAGTCCTAAGGGCAATTTTCAAACTTCATGATTTTCATCACTGTTGTGAAAATTATATAATTTACTGTTTTCTCTACTGTGGCACTACTGAAACAAAAAACATTAAACCAATGTATCTGTTTTTTAATGTGGGGCTTTTCTGAGATCTATGAATTTATTTTCATATATACACACATATACATCTATTATGTAACTCTACTATATATGTACATAAACTTACAAATTTACATATATAGCTACTATAGATGCCCGCAGATAGACATACATATTTTTTTCTCTCTTCACACACACAGACAGAGAAATTTCTGGAAAAAGGGACACCTTCACATATTCAAAGGAATCCCAGAGGATTCAAAAGCCAAGATTTGTAAGCACCAATCCATGGAAAGATACCATATTTAAAATCACAAAATACTTTTGTGGACTCGGAGATGAGCCAGATTAGAATTAACTGTATATAAACTCCCGAAATAAAAGTGAACAGTGACACATCCATGCCACCCCTTTAGCTCAGCGGGGAGAAGGCTGGTCGTCTACCTGTGCGTGCACACCACACACGATAATACTTGGAAGACACTTCTTCATAATCAGAAGCGAGAAACTCCGCATCTGAAACTGCTTGTAAAACACAGACCTTCCAGGCATCGTTCCCAGTTTGGAGGCGACACTGCTGTAATTAAGGGAACCTGTGCGCGAGTTGGCGGAGGACCGTCTTGCGGAGTCCTCCGTCCTCGCCGAGTGGGAGGGTCACACTGGAGGGACTAATAAGGGCAGAGATGCGTCCCCCTTCCCCACTCGCAGGGAGCTCGCTCGGGCCACTCTTCGGCGGTGCCGCAGCCCGGTCCGGACGCCGCTGCGCCTCCGAGGGGCTCCCAGGCGCGTTCCAGGTAAGCCGCGCGGCTCCCCCCGGCCCGGCCCCGACCTCGCTCCCGCGCCCGGTCGGTGTCACCCGCTCCTGCGTCTGGTCATTCGCGTGCATCTGCGTTTCAAGTTTGCCCTGTGTTGCCCGTATGAATGCGCGGCCGGGGATACACGAGGCACACCTGCAGTTACGCGCCTAGGGGGACCTCGGTGACGGGGCCAAAGCCGCTTGGCGCGATGTGGCCCCGGGGTCTGCTGCCTGGAACGCAGCTCGCGTCCGTGCGTTCGCAAATGCGGGCTTCTGCGCTCCACTTCAGTTCTAGGTGCTTTTTCTGGCTGTTTGTGAAGCAGAACTAGGAGCACTGCTGATGCGGGCGAGAACAGATACCAAATACATAAGGGAGGAATATCTGTGGGTTGCGGGTTCAGGCTCGAAACAAACTCCGCACCAATTCCTGTCCTTGGACGCCCCCCTCCCGTCCGCGAGGCGGAGGGACGGGTCGGCTCAGCCCCCTCCGGACCCCGGCTCGGCGCGCGGCTCTCCCGCCCCGGGTTACCTATCCCGACCTGCGGGCTGGGCTCTCCGGCGGGCGGCGCGGGCACCGGGGGCAGCCGGACTCCGCGACCTCGGCCCGGCTCGTCCCGGAGCGCCCGGCCCTGCTCCTTAATGACTCTGCAGCATACGCAGCGCGTCGCTGTCCCCGCTGCTGTGTCGCCGCTGCGGGGACGTCCCGGTCAGGGCGCCCGGGGCGAACGCGTCCCCCGCCTCCGCAGCAGCCACAAGCCGGCCGCCTCCGCACCGAGCGCGGCCGCGAGGAGCGGGACGGCGCCGCGCAGCCCCGCCGCGCGCTGCGGTCCCGGCAAGTTTGCTGGCCCAGAACCAGGCCGCCGTCGGGCCGCCGCTCACGGCCGCGGAGGCGACTCAGGGAGCCAGGAGCAGGCGAGAGGCTGGGCACAGATGTGGGGACAGGCCCTGGCGTGCAGGAGCCCAGGCGAGCTCCGCTGGAGAGAAGGGGGAAAGCAAGACGGTACCGGAATACACTGTCAGCCTCAGGGGACGGTTACCGGAGAGCAGAAAGAGGAGGGCGCCGAAAGCCGAAAGCGCATATTGCTAATAGAACAGCCCAGGAATAGAGGCAGAGGGAGCGCGAGCACAGCCCGAGGGTGGGAGCTGAGGGGAGGGTAACGCAAATGCGCCCCTCCTCCCAGCCCCGAATCCCTGACTACTTGGGCCCTTGTAATGCTTGGAGAAGTCTGAGGAGGACCCAGATGTGAGGATGATCCCAGCACAGGACAGGAATTTGGAGGGAATGAAGTAAAAGCACTCCTATACCCACCTTCACCCCCCACCCCCAAAGAGAGAACACGGATGCCTCTTCTTCTGCCCCAAACATTACTGTAACTCCTTTAAAAAGTGAAATGAAGAAAACGCCCCTGTTCATCTGTATGGACTTTACTATCTCCTTGCAAATGAGTGGAGTGGACCCTGCAGGACCCCGACTAAGCAGCGTGACCTTGGCTATGTGCCTGCGAGTGCCGAGCGAGCTGAGATGTTCAGGCGTTTGGATGGTGCTAACCTGAGTAAACGACCTGTCCCGGGGCAGGCTGGTGGGCTTCTGTAGGGGACAGTATTTCATCAGGGTGAAAAAGAGAGGGGTGACCCCCAGGGTGGAAAACGTGTTCTCTCCCTAGGAGATAGGAAATGGAGAAGTAACTGGCAGGGCCTTTCCGGACCTTTGTCCAGCTTGAGCTCCCAAAGTGGTAAGGAATTGGAGCCGGGTTTCCTGGGAAAGGAAGGAGCCTGAAACTGAAATGGTGAAGTCTGAGAAAGAGCAAAAAGGTGAAGGAAAACTGAATGTGATTATTATCACAATTGGGACACCATCTCCGCGTCTGAATCCCTCTCATCCAAGGAAACCGTCCAAAACAGATGGGAGCTGATGGTATTTTCCAGAAATGGAAATTTTCCATCTACTTTCGGGTCTTCCAGTTTAATCTCTCCTGTTGCAATTTTAGTTCATTTTCTCCAGCAGGCAAAAATGCCAAGTGAGTACGCAGAGTGGATTTGTTCTAGAGGCGGAGGAAGATATGGAATTAGAAACCAGGGTAGCGTAGCTAATTGGCATCACAAATGCAAATTCAAAGGAAGAATGAAAAATAAACAGAAATACAAAGAAAAAAGAAGGTCTATGAGATGCTAACATAGAACCCCCAAAAGATGCTGGAAGTAACAGACTGAACGGGCCCAGAGCTAGGCTATCCAAGGCAGACCATACTGAGGATGTATATCTTAAACAGGCAAAGAATAACCGGGCTTAGCAGAGGAGAGCCAGCAGGGAGGGCATTCCAGCCAGAAGGAATGGTATGTGTGAAGGCTTAGAGGTGGGAGTGAGCAGTCATGTGCCTGGTAAGACAGAGAATCCAAGCAGGGCTGAAATCTGAGATGAGGAGAGCAGATAGCACCTGCCAAGGAGAGACTGGAAAGGAGAGGCTAAGAGGCAATGGGCTTTTTAGAGTGTCATTCCGTAGGCCACTAGTTAAGATAATCAGGTGAGGACGCTGCAGGTTGAATTTGATAGGAAGGTGCTCCGTTAGGCCTGCCTTATCCATGCATGGTTTGGGAAGCGCAGAGGGTTTCTGACCCTCTGTCTTTGAGAAAAATCAAACATAATTGTGAGGTTGTTAGAGGATTAGATCAGAAAGCAAGTAGAGCCCTTCCAAGGGAAAAGTTGGGAAAAATACGCAGATACTATATATTCATTTAAAATTGTAGGGGACTTTGGGTCATTGATACAGTTATATCTGTGGGAAACAGACCTGGAGAATTCTGATGAGAAAAACAATATAGGTTCATTGTGATGGATGAAATTGAGTCAAGTTGTTGGAGACAACTTTAGTTCGGAGAATGGAGTCAATAAAACACAAGAGAACCTGCCGTGTGAGACTCTGCGACAAATAAGTACTAGTTTTGAAGGGACAGGAGAAATAACACAGAACTTTGAAGACAAGTGACAGAGCTGGGCAGTATGAGAATAGTAGAAGAGTGAGGAACCAGAGAACATGTTTTCTATGGAGGCAGCGAGCAATTTCAATAGTAGTATTTTGTTTCACTAAGTAACTGAAATTATATTCGCTGAGCTTTCTGTTAGTAATTTTTCCTATATTTCTAGAGAATGCACTACTTCATACATATCATTCTACGAATGTCAAGTCCGTATCTGCATATATTATTTAATAGTTCCCAGCCTTTCATTTGTTTGATTTTAGTCCAAATGTATGGCCTAAGACTAAATTCATCCTACAGATTGATTGCATGAATACCTACTAAATGTCAAGTTTAAAGAAGACACAGATGAATAGAAGGCAATCTTTTTCCTCCAAGATGTTCACCACAGAGAGGAGACAGAGGGTGAATGAGTTGTTGCAGTGCAGTTAGACGGTGCTGAAGCAGGAGTGGGTACTGAGCTCTGTTGGATCACACGGCATTGAGTAATGAACTCTGCTGGGCTGGCTCTCGCAGAATTCGTGAAGGACATGGCACTGGAAAGCAGAGTAAGTGTTCCCCAGATGGAGGAGGATAGGATGGACATCGCGGCAGCCAAAAAAGCATATGCAGAAGCCTGGCATGTTTTGGGGAATTGTAAATAATTTGATGTGGAGAGTTTGTTTGGAAGGAGATAATAAGACGTGAGCCTGGGGAGGTGGGTAAAAGCCTGGAGTGCCTCATGTTGGCCTGGGCAAAAATATACACACCAGAAAATTTTAAGCAGCATACTAAAATGATTAGATCTTTCTTTTAGAAGTAGAATTCTTAAGGAGTCAGGAAATGGAGATAAAGGGAACAAAACTGGAAGAAAGGTACGAGGCTGTGGTAATTTTCCAGATTAGAATTGGCAAGGATGTGAATGAACTAAGGCAGTTTCAGTGAAGATGAGAAAGTTGGTGTGGATTGGAAAGACATTGTGCAAGCAAATTTGATAGACTGAGATAGTGATTTTATATGAGGAAAGACGGAATTGAAGATGATTTTGAAATTTCCAAACTTGGGTTTCTATGTTAATAAGGATGCCTATAATTAAAATATAAAAATCAAGAGGTTTCTATAGAATATACTGAGGGAAGAAACTTCTCCTCAATGGTGAAAGACATCTGCAAACTTCAGTTTTATTATTCCAGTCAATGATAAAATGGAAAAAATGCCGGATACAGCCCTAAACTCTTGGGGATATTTGTCTGATTATTGGCTTGGGTTTTTCACAGGATAGGTGTGGTTTTTCAGCTGGTTTTTCCTCATAATTTATAGAGTCTACTATAGCTTCACTAAAGACACATTCTAAAGACTGGGGAAAGAACAGATGTGTGACACCTGTTATTTTTGCTTGTTTACACAACGTGTGAGTTCATAACAGTGTGCCCAGATTTCCCTGGTGGAGTTACGTGTAGGCACTCTGAGGGTGGTAAAGAAGGCTTAATTTAAACACTGATGCCATCCTCAGTCACACAGCATTTCTCCTTATGGCAGATGCTCTGAAAACCCGTGTTCTTTCAGTCATTTAACAAATCAAACCCACTGCTCTGGAAGTTGAAATGTGCCCCTCACTTCTCAGCCTACGGGAAGCACATCAGTATTCCTCTTACGTTCTCTCCTCTTTCCTCCTTCACTTTTCTTTTTCATATTATTTTCTATGTAGCTGTTGGCGCTAACACTCTGACTCTGCACCTAACACCGAATTTCAAAGATGTGGGAGGAGCTTTATAAAAAGTTAGACGGCATAATAGTAAAATTATTCATTGTCCTTAGGCAGATCTGATTTGGTTAACTCAGAAGCTTGTGTTGAGAGGCCTGACCATCTTATCCATCAGGCCATCATCCTATCCACTTATTCTGCTGTTCTTTACTTCCTAGTATCTATCTCTCAGGGATCATTTATGTGTGTGTGTTTAATTTTTGGTCTCTTGGCCCAGAGAAACACTAGGATCTTTCCATATTTGGCTGCATCCCTGCTATATCCCATTGACTGGCACATAGAAACCTTGTCCTATCAGTAGGATAAAGATTTGCAATGTCTGATTAATGTTAATAATTAATGATTAAGGTTTCCTGATGTTCCTGTCCTTTTTGTGCTTTTGTGCACAGATATGCAAGATTAACAATACATTTTTAAAAATCTGTGTCCGAATTTCAATATTCTTAGTTTTGATGATTGTCTTATACATCTCAAGACCTGGATTAAGGAAATTGAAAGGACAATTAGTACTTTTTTTATTCCCTCACTGGAAGAATCCAAAATTATTACAGTTGGCTGAGGATGGGGAGGAGAATGGGTTAGGGATAGAGGTTAAGGGCCAGGCCTTCGGACATACATTATCTTTGTTATCCGTAGCAATGAGAAATCAATTATAGGTATGGTTGTCTAGACGATTTTAAAGAGCTTATAAGGCCAGGTACAGTGTCTGATGCCTGTAATCCTAGCATGCTGGGAGTTTGGGGCAGGTAGATTGCTTGAGCTCAGGAGTTGGACACCAGCCTGAGCAAGAATGAGACTCTATCTCTATTAAAAATAGAAAAACTAGCCAGATGACGTGGTAGGAGTCTGTAGTTCTGGCACGTCCTGCTCCCGCTACTTGAGAAGCTGAGGCAAGAGGATCTCTTGAGCCCAAGAGATTGAGGTTGCTGTTAGCTATGATGATGCCACGACATTCTACCCAGCGTGACAGAGAGAGACTTTGTCTCAACAAAATAAAGAAATAAAGGTTTATAGACTTAATAAATTTTGTTTGCTCAAGACCAGTGTGCTGGGCGTACTTGTCATTATAACTTTGGCATTTTGTAGCACTGGGAACTCTCTGGATTCTGGGTAGAATCTTGATGGAAAAGAGTGGAAAATTTAAGTAAATTTAGGTGTATGGGAATGTGATAGGCCTTCTCCAAATCCTGATAGTAAATATGGTTTAACAGCAAAGGCATCTTAGTCAAGCAGACCTGGATATGAATGCCAGGCTCTGGGATTCCTCTCTAAGCTGTCGTGTTTCTTATCTACAGAATGAGGACCTGTCTTCAGGACCACTGTCAGGCCTCGGCAAGAGAGTCCATGCTTTGGGCCCTTCACTTTAGAAGAGCCAATTTATATTCTTGCCCTGGATGTGAACTTGCTCTCAGGGTTAGAAGCCCACACAGATAAGGATACCTGGCCACACAAAGCCTAAACTTCTAGACCAAGTTCGGGGCACTCGAGCTCCTGAAGTTCCCTGAAGGCTCCCTGCAGTGATGGGCAGACCTCTTCCTTGGGTCTGTCTTCTCAGGGGAAGACCAAACAACTGGCGTGAACACTCCTAGGCCCAAAGGGTGGTCAAGGAGTAGCTGTCTGCAGGTCCTGTGGACAGACTTTAGACTTATTGGCATGTTTACATGTGTGTAGGTGAGGCCTTTCATGCTATAGATGGAACAAGGAATGAAAAAAAAATAAATAAAAGGTGAACTTTGGTTTAGACCAGGGGCTAACTCATTCCATTAAGTCTACTCTATTAAATTCTGAACTTGACCTGCACTCTGAAATCTTTGTGAAGGTATTTCCTAAGATAAAAAGAGAAAACATTTTTTGTGTCAGTATTACTAACTTTAACTTCCTAATATGTATGTGTGTAGTGTATGGGGATTTTGCTCTGTACCTTGTTAATGTTGGGGGCAGGCATGGCTGCCTCTCAAGCTATTATGAATATTAAAATATTAATGAAATACCATATATAAAAGAAATTATGTATCAAAAAATGAAACCACATGTGACCAGGTGTCTTAGTTCATTTTCTGTTCTGGTAACAGAATACCTTAGATTGGGTAACTTTTAAAGAATAGAAGTTTCTTTGGGCCCATGGTTCTGGGGCCTGGAAGTCCAAGATTGGGCAGCTGCATCTGCCAAGGTTCTTCTTACTGTGTCATAACACAGCAAGAGGTTTCACAGGGCAAGAGGGGTGCCCTGAAAGCCAGATGCACTCCCTTGGTAACTAATACAATCACCTTTCAAAGGTGCCATCTCTTTACATTGTTGCCTTAGGGATTAATTCCAATACATAGAATTTGGGGGGCACATCTAAACCATAGCAACTGTATTCTCCACATCCTTCTTAAAAGATATTGTGAGTCTTATTGACACAGTTTAAAAGAAAGTGATTTGAGGGAGGGCCTTAAGCAACCTCAGTGTCCACATATATTATTCTAAGGTTCTACGTTAGTCACTCCATTGAGAAAGCATTAAAGATCTGTGTTAAAAGCTGAACTTGTATTGGTGAAGAGCAGCACATTAAATTACAATTACCTTGGCTTGGATTCATTCACAAAATTATCTCAATAACCACCTAGTGGGAACTTAAGGGAATAGAATAGAAACCTGGCAAGTTTTGAGGAGGAAGGAGGTTGTGGATAAAGCCACAAATTGAGGGATTCAGGTAGGGTACGAGAGTTACATCCAAGACAACAAGAAGCAGCCTGAGAACAGCATGTATCTGGGGAGGGTAAGAGATTCCTGTTCAGGAAAAGGGAAGGTTCCTAAACACCCCAACAAAACGTTTACCCTTGTCAATTTTGTTGAGGCCAAACCCACAAATGGCTCTGAAGTTTAAAGATCTGGAAAAGGTGTTTCAAAAACATGTGCAAAGATTTCTTTTGAGACTTTGATAAAACATTTTTTAAATGTCCCTAGCTGGGTGGAGTACATTTTCATTTAATCAGGATCTGAACAACAGAATCCTCAAATAATAAAGACATTTTAGAAATGTAGAAAGAGGCTCAGCGCCTGTGGCTCAAGCAGCTAAGGCGCCAGCCACGTACACCTAAGGTGGTGGGTTCGAATCCCCAGCCCGGGCCTACCAAACAACAATGATGGCTGCAACCAAAAAAATGGCCGGGTGTTGTGGCAGGTGCCTGTTGTCCCAGCTACTTGGGAGGCTGAGGCAGGAGACTCGCTTGAGTCCAGGAGTTGGAGGTTGCTGTGAGCTGTGATGCCATGGCACTCTACCCAGGGGGATAGCTTGAGGCTCTGTCTCAAAAAAAAAAAAAAGAAAGAAATATAGAAAGAGAA
>CAUYTI010029476.1:0-18658 GCA_963575145.1 Galago senegalensis | reverse complement strand
GCCTCAAGCTGTCCCCCTGGGTAGAGTGCCATGGCATTACAGCTCACAGCAACCTCCAACTCCTGGGCTCAAGCGAGTCTCCTGCCTCAGCCTCCCAAGTAGCTGGGACCACAGGCGCCCACCACAACGCCCGGCTATTTTTTTGGTTGCAGCCATCATTGTTGTTTGGCGGGTCCAGGCTGGGGATTCGAACCCGCCACCTTAGGTGTACGTGGCTGGTGCCTTAGCTGGTTGAGCTATAGGTGCTGAGCCGTCATGCCAAGATTTTCAGGTAAGATTTTCCTGTTTCTCTATCCATGTTTCCTGGTCTGCTATGATTCTCACCGTTATCTGGTGATACTGACATGCAATGCAAAGAGTTTTTGCAGGTTTTCATCAGTTCTGCCTGTTACTGTCTGCCCTGGCCTCTCTTCATCAGTGACGTTTTCTCTTCCCCCAGAAAAACATTTACTCCTTTTGCACACTGCTGTTTTCCTTGTGGTATTGTCTCCATAAACTCAGACTAACATGTCTCTGATTTCACATCCAACCTTGTCAAGTTTAACAAGAAATTTAAAGTTTGTTCAGTGCTCTAATTCAAGCTCTGACATTTCTGCAATGGCACACAAAACTTGCAACAACAGTAATGAATGGTACTCAGCAAGACACTGCCATACATTGACATGAACATAGTTATGAGACCCCGATACACCAAGGTTATGAAACCTTACTGAGTTGTTTGTACAGTGCTTCAATAAAAGCATCGAGTTCACAAACTTAATGTCAGACAAAACTAAATTATATGCTCTGGAAAATATGAGAAGCAATTATAATTATCTCATTACAGGCTCGGTGCCTGTGGCTCAAGTGACTAGGGTGCCAGCCATATACAACTAAGGTGGTGGGTTTGAATCCAGCCTGGGCCCACCAAATCACAATGAAGACTACAACCAAAAAATAGCCAGGCATTGTGGTGGGCGCCTGTGGTCCCAGCTACTTGGGAGGCAGAGGCAAGAGACTGGCTTGAGCCCAGGAGTTGGAAGTTGCTATGAGCTGTGATGCCACGGCACTCTACCCAGGGGGACGGCTTGAGGCTCTGTCTCAAAAATAAAATTATCTCATTACTTCCTCATTATGATATTGGAGTATATATATGCTCATTGTCTATGCTCTATCTCTTGGTAAGACTAACAACCAGCCTGGAACAGAAACTCAGAGAGGTTAAACGGCTCACTCAATATCATACAACAGAAAGGGGGTTTGAACTAGGCTCCCATCAAAGCAGATGTTCTTATCACTATGCAGTTGGGAGGCCTAACTGAGATGCTGAGTGCACCCTTAGCACAGTGCCTGCCCACAGGAGGTAGACAACAAATGACAGCAGCCTTCTCTGTTCTGGTTATTTTCAGATTTCAAGATTCTCCCTTGCCATTACATTTATGTTGGCCTATCCTAGATAGGGGGGCCCTCTCCAGATTCCTGCCTCTCTCCTGACTGGGACACTGGTTCCTGACTGTACTTGGGAGGGAGTGGTGATCATTTCCCCTCAGCATTTTGAAACATCTTCTGGAGGGTGTTGCTGACTCCTCTTCACCTTTATCCTCACTGCAAACAACCTGATGGCGTCTGCTTTTGGCCTTGCAGGAGGGGTGGAAAGCAACTCCCTGACAGGCCAAGAGCTTTTCCCTTGCCCTTTGCAAAGATACTGGGGTTTCCCAGGGCAGAGATGGGCCAAGTTCAGGATTCTCACCCTTATTTCCTTTCTCAAGAAAGTTCTATAAATAGATGAGTTTGGAGGGGGAGGGACTTTTGATTTCATAATTTATTTTCTTTGGAAAATTATAGGGCTCTGATTTATAAATAAACCATTTTTTAAAAGAATGAGCATGTTTATGGTTAACCAGTTTCTATGGTTTTTGTTTTTCAGTAATGAGGATGGTAGATAAATTATAAAGGATTGGAGAAGGTAGAAGGAGTTAAAGAGAGAAACAGAATCTTGAGCAAATAAATAAGAATATATTTAAGTATCATGATCCTATCATTTCTGGATCAAATTTTTCAACCAGATGCTTCTCAGATCTCACTCGGTGTTCCATAGAAGACAGATCAGATACAGAGCCTGTGACATTCACGCTACCTAGTCAACCTTATCTTAGGCTTTAGTCCTGAGTGTACAGTGAGGAAATTGCTTGGGGACAAGATGGAACGCTTCTGGGGCAGCTGGGCGAAGGCCACAGAGAATCAGATCATTGAAGTAACTCCTCTCGTTTAATATCCCTGACAGCTAGTTCAGGGAACTGATGAAAAGTGGATTTATGACTACATTTTGGGAAGAGAAGCCTGAAATTCAGGGAGAGAAAGGAGAACATGATTACACTTTGAAGAACCTTCTGTCCATAATGGAAAGTATATTGATTATTTATTGTTGCATAACCAATTATCTCCAAAAGTAAGTGATAAACAGCAATAAAAATTTATTATGACATGCTTTCTGTGTGTCAGGAATTTTGGAGTGATTTATCTGGTTCTAGCTCAGACTCTCATGAAGTTTAGTCAAGATACGGGCTGGACGCAGTTGTACACATCTGTAATCCTAGTACGCTACAAGGCCAAGGTGGGTGGATTGCTTGAGTTTAGGATTTGAGACCAGCTTGAGCAAGAGTGAGACCCCATGTCTATTAAAAATAGAAAAAAACAGAAATAAAACAAAACAAAAAACTAGCCAGGCATTTTGGCAGGTGGCTTGGAAGGCTGAGGCATAGGATCACTTGAGCCCAAGAGTCTGAGGTTGCTAGGAGCTGTGATGAGGTTACGGCACTCTATCCAGGGTGACAGAGTGAGACTGTCTCAAAAAAAAAAAAAAAAAGATACAGGCACAAGCTGCAATTGCTGAATGCTTAAATGTGACTGGAAGACCCATTTCTAGAAAGACTAACTCCCCGGAAAGTTGGTGCCACCCCTTGGCAGAATGTCTCTGTTCCCTGCCAGGTGGACCTCACCAAAGGGCTCTTGAGTGTCCTCACAGCATGGTGTCTGGTTCCTTTGGAGCCTGTGATTCAAGAGAGCAAGATAAAAACCACAATGTCTTTTGTGGCCTAGCCTCAGAAGTCACACATCGTCACTTCTACAATATCTTATTAGTTGTACAAGTCAGACCTTTTTAATGACGGAGGAAACTATACAAGGGTGCGAATACTGGTAGGTGGGGACCAAATTTGAGGCTGGATATCACAAGAGATAAAGTATAACTCTCTAGTAACCAGAGGGAAGTGGGACATCGGAGTTCTGGTCCTGGCTGGATTCCTAACTTTCTCCCTCTGAAGATGTTAGAATAGATGATTTCCAATGCTTTAATGCTCTGGGATCTTAGTATGATGGAAAGAGGGGGAATTTGTACTCTGAGAACCTCAGTTCTCTCTCACTTGCTGGAAAGTTTAAAGCAAGTTATTCCCAGCTTCAAAGAATGACTTTGTGATCTGAAAAGTGGGGACTGTCCTGAGGATTAAAAGAGATAATGAATGTGGAAATGTTTTGCAAATCTAAGTTATGTGCACTTGTAAGATGATATTTTATTTCCCCATAAAGAAGCTAAAGTAGAGGAAGCCAGAAGGCAGTATCATTATCATGGAAATAAAATTACCTGCTACTCTTCAATGCGTTACAAGCTCAGATCGGGCTCTTCTATGTGCCAGGCTGGGTTGTGATCTTTTGAGCTGTGCCAGGTAGTTATTATAATAGAAACCAAAAGCCATATTATTTCACATGTATGCTTTACAATTTATAAAGAGCTTTCACTGACGTTACGTTATTTGGGGCTCATATATATATTTTTTTTTCCATGATAAAATACCTTGTTTCTGAAAGTACTTTTTAAACCAGTACTTTTTGGGAGGGGGGACAGAGTCTCAAGCTGTCACCCTCAGTAGAGGGCTGTGGCATCACAGCTCCCAACAACCTCAAACTCTTGGACTTAAGTGATTCTTTTGCCTCAGCCTCCTGAGTAGCTGAGACTACAGGGGCCTGCCACAACACTGGCCATTTTTTTGTTGTAGTTGTCATTGTTGGTTAGCTGGCCAGGCTGGGTTGGAACCCACCAGCCCTGGTGTATGCGGCCGACGCCCTAACCACTGAGCTATGGGTGCTGAGCCTAAACCAGTACTTTTAAGAAATATGAATGTATACTATTCATGCTGATCGTTGTTTTTCTGGTGGCTTATCCTCCACCTCTGTTGAAGTAAAGTTGGTCAATTAGGGCTCATCCTTATCTTCCAACACATGAGGAATTTGCATCACAGAAGAGTTAAGTGGCTTATCTAAGGACACAGAGCGACTTAGGATGAATCTGTAAAGGCATCACTCTCTTTTTTGTGACCCTGGGTAGAGGGTAGTGGTGTCATAGCTCACAGCAACCTCAGACTCTTGGGCTCAGGGGATCCTCTTGCCTCAGCCTTCCAAGTAGCTGGGACTATGGTGCCGGCCATGGTGCTAATTAATTTTTCTATTTACAGTAGAGATGGGGTCAACCTCTTGCTCAGGCTGGTCTCAAACTCCCAAACTCAAGTAATCCACCCACCTCAGCCTCCCAGAGTGCTAGGATTGTAGGAATGAGCCACTGTGCCTGGCCAAAGGCATCTCTTATATCTATGGCTTTTTTTTTTTTTAAACTGTGTCTTACCTTACTGAGATGAAAGAGACAATAAAACGAATCAAAACTCTTATTATTAAATTCTATGAACCCGTATCATGTTCTTTTCTGAAGCTGAGCACCAGAATTATAAAAACGAAGGTGTGGTTCATATTTTTGTGTTTTTCACTGGCTGGTGGAGATGGTGGTGAGGCCAGACGTGAAGGTAAAAATGTCAAGGTAGGGTGCTGTGTCTCACTGTGGAAGTTGGTAAGAAGTACGTGCTTTGCTGGGGATAACTGATGACCTAGAACCTAGTCTTCTGGTCGGGGTTGTGAGGAAAGGGAAGGAGCTCTTGGGCTGGATGTGGGAGGCTGGGAGGGAGGTGGGAGGTGGATGAAGATGAAGGCTTTGCTGCGGTGAGAGGATGGGCTGCCGGGTCCTGGCTCTGCAAGTGATGGGGACCCCAGGGCTAGATTTCCTGGTATCCTATCACAGCTATTTTGATCTTTGTTCTATGAATGACAAAGAACTATCCGTACATTAAAACATATGTTTTTCTAATACCAAAATCCAAAGATGCTCAAGTCCCTGTTTTAAATAGTGTAGTATTTGCATATAACCTAGGAACATCCTTCCAGATACTTTGAGTCATCTCTAGATTATTTATAATTCCGAAAACAATGTAGATGCTATGCAAAATAGTTGTTATACTTTATTGTTTAGGGAATAATGACAAGCGTAAAAAAACCTGCACATGTTCTATACAGGCACAACTTTAAAAAATGTCTTCAATCCATGGTTGGTTAAATCCATGGGTGTGGAACTCATGGATATGAAGAGCCAACTGTTTATAAAAGGCTTGTGAGCAGAGAGATGGCGTGAAAAAGGCCATGAAAACCCAGAAGAAAGGCAAGAATGGGGCAATGAGTTCCCCGTAGACGAAGGAGGTGGGTTAGGCTGAAAGGAAAGGGAGCTTAGCGTTGGCCTGTATTGGGGCCACCTTTACCTTCTAACTGTACTGGGGGATGAGTGTAGCCTTTGCACAGTAATCAAGCTGTAGCTCAGGGCCAGCAAATGTTTTCTGTAAAGGGCTCAATTGCAGCTGCTGAACTCTGCACTGGAGCAGGAAGGCAGCCATAGGCAATGTGTAAAGGAATGAGTGGGGCTATGCTCCAATAAAACTTTATTTATAGATACTACATTTGAATTTCATATAATTTGCACATGTCATGAAATGTTCTTCTTTGCAATTTTTTTGACTGCTTAAAAATAGAAAAACCATTCTTAGTCCACGGAACTTCCAAAAACAGATTGCGGGACATATTCCACCCAAGGACCATGGTTTGCCGACCCCTGGGGTAGCTTCTTGAAATCCCATTGGCACGTCCTCCTGCACAGATGTGGCGAATGCATGCACATCAGTCACAGCGGCTGGAAAGTCACAGAGTAGCCACCGGCCTTACAGCTTCTTCTCATGGAAGGGGGGTAAACTAAATCAAGTGCTTTTCTTTGAGGATAATATGAGTCATTGTATGAATTACCCCCAAACCCAGGAGAACTCAAATCACTCATTGCCATGACCTTATCGGTATTGAACTCTGCTGTGAAGACAGTTTGTCCCACAGAAGCCTGCTGGTCTAGTTGTAGTGGCCTTGGATAGAACCCCAAACTCAGGAACAGGGTAAGCAAATTAAGCTTTCCAGGCCTCCATATGCTCATCTGTATTTCTGGTTTAAAAAGGCATCGGTCTGTGTTGAAGGTAAGGATTCAGTGAGACAGTGCGTGTAAAGTGTTGAATGCTTGACCTGGAGTGTGGTGGTTGCCCAGTACATATTGTTTATTAGTGACAACAACCACAATGATAATGAAATAATAATGATTTGCTAAAATACTGGTGTGGAATTGCACGTGAGTTTTGTTCTTGACCCTCTCCTCTGTTTAGTGGCTGCCTGAGTTCTCTGGTCTACTTTGTGTGCTCTAATGTTAGCAGGTGAGGGATTCTGAAGGACATAGAACGGGGAGCCACAAGACCGGTATTTTAGATGCAGAAGTGGTATTATTTCCCTGTGTGAGTTTGAGCAAGTTGTTTTGTCTGAGTTAATCGTACTTGTAAAAATAATAACGACGACACTCGTGCTCTTTCCTCCCACTCACCTCCACCCCCACCCTTTGTGAGATCCCACTGATATAAAGTGAGGGGGCTTTATAAACTCTCAAGTGCTTTGCACACTTTTTAATTTGTTTTCTCCCTCATGTTTTTTTGTTTTCTCATGTCCCTTTAATAACCCCACACTACACTCTTGGTTAATAAGTACATTTGTGCATGGACATTTAGTGAACTGGGACCTGCCTTTGCAATTGATGTTTCCCGTGAACAGCCAAAGTGAGCCACCGTGAGCTACGCTGCAGTGGTGAAATTTACAATAATAATATATGAGTGCAATTGCCGCCTTGAGGATATTTAAGGTGATTAGATCAGTAAACCAGTAATTTGATAGAGTGGATAGAGAAGAGGATGAAAGTAAATGAATATCTGACATCCTGGATTTGTGACTGGATCAAGATGGAATAGCCCATAAGAATAGCTACCATTTATTTGGGGGAGTGCCAGTCACTTTTTAGGAATCTCTGGCCTCACCATGGGCCCCTTCTCTCTGCTCTACACTGCACTCTGTGCCTTGGACTAGCCGTGGTCCCCTGGCACTGCACCTGTGCCAGGATGCCGCGCCCCCCTTCACTTACTGCCCACTCCTGCTTCTGATCTCATCTCCAGCTGCCCTTCCAAGAGGTGGCCTTTCCTGACCTTTGTACCTGGGGCAAACCCTTCTCCTGGGACCCTCATAGCTCTAGGGACCTTCTTCACAACACTCATACCAGTTAACCCTTCACATTAACTTGGGCTATAGATGTGTTGGTGTCTGTCTGTGCCTCTGAAGAGCAGAGACAGGGAAGGTGGCCCCTGGATCTGTCTGCAGTGTTACAGTCTAGTGTGTCCAGGAAGATATTACTGAACGTGACAGTGAATTGGGCAAGTGATGGATTTGGGATTTAAACAGATTTCTTCCAGGCCCTAGAGCCTTTGCTCTTAACACCATTCACTTTTGGGCAGTGCCATGTCAGCAATAGGACTGATAAGCATACCTTATACTAACATCAAACATATTTGGGTTCCATCAGATAAAGTTTGATAAAAATGGTTTATGAAGAACAGATTTGATAAGCAAAGCCCCACCTGACCAAGATTTCTGGACTTTGCATCAAAGAGAAATGTAATGAAAATGGGTTTGCTTGGGCCGATGGGAGGGGGTGGGGGCTGGAGGGTGAAGGCCAAGGGCTCCTTCCGTACTGCCCTTGACCCTGCCCCTCTCTTCTTCCTTCCGGCTGAAACTGGCCACCCTGTGTGCATTCAGATAATGATGAATTATCTCCACTTGACGGTGTGTGTGTTGAGCTATAAAAAAGTGGGGCAGCAGCTTCTGTGAATGAATTAATTCTGTGTAATTAAGGAATTTGTAGAAAATTGCAAGTGTGCATTGGTGCTTTGTCCCAAAGTACGCCTCTCGGAGGCCACACTTTCTTGAATTGGCTTTTATTTGCCATTGACATTGCTGCCAGCAGGACGGTGGGGAGGACGAGAGAGGAGGCAGGTGTTCCAACACTGAGCTCCTAATTTCAGCTCTGCTGCAAACCAGCAAACGGACTTTGGCTAAGCCCCTTCCCCTCTCCTGGTCTCAGTTTTCTCATCTGAAAAATCAGAGTGATGGTCTGAATTCTTTTTAAATCGACACTCTATCATCTCTTTCTGCCGTGGAAACATTGGAAGCTATTGTGCTTTTGTTCTCTCTAGTGGACATTATGACTTCTGTATTACAGAGGTGCCATCTCCCACCTAAATAACTCCTCAAAGACATTAAACTGTAATCATTTCCACCTGGTAAGTGAAAAGGCACGAGGAAGAAGCTAGTTGTCAATAGCTCTGTGGATGGCAAATTAATTCAGGGGAACGGGATCCGTGCAAACACGTGCTTAAACAACCATCATTTGCCTTTCATTTTCCTTTGCAGCTCAGAAGAAAGTGAATAATTTCCGATGAGCCTCTCATTTGAACGTATTGAAAAAACATGTCATTAGCAAAAGGGGCATTTAGGTGCTGGATTACCATATATCTCCGAGTATGCGGAGCCGTCATTTTTCCGTTGGGGGTAATTGAACAGAAAGCTGCACAATCTTGGGGGCAGAAAACTCCTCCTATGTCTTATGTGGGCACTGAGAAAGCAAAGCGAGAGGGGGGGGGACTAGAAAGCCATGAGGGACTAGATAAGGGGGTGGCTGCATTTCCTCCGGTCACTCAGGTGCGAGGCCCTGAAGAGGTTGTGGGTGGGAGTGTGTTTGTGGGGTCTAATGAGTTTACCCAGTAAAAGTGAAAAAGAGAAAGGGATTAAAAGTATATGAATTGTAAAATTCATGATTTCATTGGCTTTTCTGCCTTTGAAACCTTCTTGCTATTACTGCGTCATTTTCTCAGCTGGCCTAAGGCTACCCTGGTTCACCAGCTGCCAGGGTCACCTCCTTTTTTCCCTCTGGTACACTGTGGGGCAAAAATGCCTGATTTTCTTCCTTTCTAATCATTGCCGTTCAGATCCCATAATTGTTTGCATACGTGCTTTCTAAAACGTGTCATCTAGCACACATAGTGGCATCTCAGTTGTAGGAGTTGGGGCATCTGCTTGCTTGGATTTGGCTGTTACCAACTGGAATGAAGGGGGAAGGAGGAGCAGGGGAACAATTGTAGAATTTTCCGAGAGGCTTTTCCCCCCTAGAAAATGACATTGCTCTCATATTCGAAGACACCTATCTGCCTCGCATATGGAAATTCTAAGGTTGCCAAAGCTTTGCATTGATTCTAGGGCAGAGTTTCAAGATTGCTGGAGCAGCGTCATCATTATACAGTATAGATTTCAGTCAACGGGCTGGTCATGGCCTCTTCCATGTGCAAGAATCTAATAGATGGTGGGCGTCAGTGGCCGGAATCACATCTTCCATCTTTTAGGCTGGGTAATCCCATGAGGGGAACGCTAAAAATTTAATTGGAACATATATCAGAAGTAATAAGAAATCCATCTCCTTAAAGGCTTCCTAGGAGATTTCCTGAAGATTTATAAAAGACACTGCATTGATTAAATGACTCATGCTTTCCTCCCACTGGAAACAATTCAGATCACTAGGCCACTTACCACCTTTGTCAGATCACTAGGCCACTTATCACCTTTGTGTCCCCCCTTCCTCAATAATCTCCACTCATAGAATTTATGGACTCACGTATGCTACTTAACTTCATATTCTGATTAGCAGAGCTAACAAACACGGACTATCACTATAATTTACAATGCATAACAGACTTCATTAAAAAATTATCTGACTCGAATTTTTCTTTGAAAACACAGATTTTTTTTTTTTGTAACTTGGTTTTTTCTTTAGGCCCAGGACACTTTCTAAGGCTAGATAAATTATCTTTTGAGTTTCTTTTCATTCAGAACCCATCACCTTTTATGTAATCCAACTTTCACCAATATTTTATTTTCTCATTTTAGAAAAATTATCGTTTAGAGATAAGTGTGACAGAAACGTCACCCCTACCAAAGGTTAACAAATGTTAATATCTTGGTCTAGTTCTAGTTATTTTGGCTGTGTCTGTATTTCATTTGGCTTCAACATATGTCATGAAAAAATTAAATACATGAATTAGGAAATGATGTATTTTTATTGTTATACATGAAATACATATTTAATTTAGAGCAGTTAGAACATACAGAAAAAATAAAAACAGGAAAATTAAAGTCATTTAGAATCTTACCAGTTAGAGATAATAACATTTTGATGTATTTTTTCACTATAGTCTTTCCTATGCCTTTTCTCTTTTTTTGTATTATTAAATACTTCCCATGCAGAGAAAAGACAGGAGAATATGATAAATACTCATACGCTCACCATAAGAAATTGCAGAATATTGACGTTTTCCTGCATATACTTCAGATTCTTTAATTTTTGTTATCCATTCCACGCTCTTCCTCTCTCTCTCAAAACAGAACAGTACAGATATGGTTCAAGCTTTCTATGCTTAATTTTGTCTTTTCAAAATCTATTCATATTGAAATGTGTGTGGCTTTGGTCTATTTAGTTTCCCTGCTAAATAATATTCTACCATATGGAAA
Organism: Galago senegalensis; assembly: GCA_963575145.1. Lineage (NCBI taxonomy): Eukaryota > Metazoa > Chordata > Mammalia > Primates > Galagidae > Galago > Galago senegalensis. The sequence continues at coordinate 7,840 of CAUYTI010029476.1, read as the reverse complement.
ATCACAATACATAATTATAAGAAATGCCACCGTCTACATTTCTGTATACATTTCACTCAGACTATGTTCCTAGATGTGAGATTGCTAAATTGTAGCATAGCCCTGTCTTCCTTTTTTACTAGGCATTGGCAAATTCTTTAAAGGAGTTGTAACGATTTGTATTCCCACAAGCAATCCTGGAAAGCTTGTTTTGGTTTTGGCTTCAAACTTCTGTCAATCTTATGAGTGTAAAATGGCATCTTTTAATGTATATTTCAGATATTCCTTATAGTCGGTGATAAATCCAATTCTTTAAGTCACAACTGCTGTAGGTTTGTTTCAGGTCAACTCATTTATTAAGCAGTGATAAAATGCAAGGTGTCTTGAAGCTGACACATGGGTCTCACTCCTCAGATCCATGTCCTCCAGCTCTACCCCGTTAGTGTCACTATTCCTGCCACCCACTCCTTAAGGCCGCTGCTCTTCAGGACCCGGGGAGGTTCTGGCTATGGAACTCAGTCGCAGGGATGGGAAGGATTCTCACTAAAGTACCTCTGTTGTATTCTCACCTAGTAATCATGCAGTCTTTAGACTACTTATGAAAATTATTCAGGTTATACACAAAGACATACAATATGGAAACATATAAAAATGTAAGTCTCCTTTCCCAATAAATAACTACATGTAGAGAACCTTTACTTTCCATATGTATTTATGGTTATGCACAAATGAATAATTTGAATATTCTTGAATTCATGAATATCCTTGAACATATCTCCTTGGGCCCAGGAGTTGGATGTGATTTATAATCTTAATATTATCTGTCAATATCACTACACATTATTCTATAATATGGAGCTATTACAACTAATAGTTCTAATTATAGGCATTTAAGTGGCTTATTAGTGGCCTTAGGAGAGATTTCTAGAAGTACTATGTATGTGCTAATTTTTTGTCCTATTTTATTAATTTTTATTCAAAGTTCTTTTTGTTAAGTTCCTCAGGAACTGGTGACTTCTAAGCAGGCGTAGGATACAGTACCCGGATTCCCTGAGCTTCACATTCTCTATCAAGTGTGGGAAGAAACAGTAATGAATAGGATAGTTTTGTGAGTAAATGACATACTGTGTATACAATTCATAGCACAGAGTTTGGACCAGAGTAAAGACTAGAAAGTTGTCTCATGCTTTTAGTCGATCCCAACGCTATACCCTTGGATATTTTTCTGGCATAGATTTCAGTATTCCATGTAAATGGAGCCATATTGTGACCACTCTTTGGCATAAGGCTTCTTTCAGCCAGTGGACTGGCCTTAATAGTCAGCCATGCTGTTACACATGTCAGTAGTTCCTAGCTTCTTTATCCTCCCACCTCAGCCCTAGAAAAGGAAGAATGTAAAAAAGATAGAAATAAAACAACATATTTCCATTCATACCAGGTCTTAGCTTAGAGCTGGCATTGTTCTCAAACAAATATCCCCAACAGATGCCCATGAAGAGAAAAAAATTTCCAAAACATAAAGGAGACGTAATAGCTGAGGCAAACCCACTCCCTGGCCTCAGTGTGAAGACCATCATGATGACCGTATTTCTCACGTGGTAAACACAGGCCCGGAGCCAGCGCTGAGTCTTTTTTCTTCTCATGATCAGCTCCCACCAATCTTCTTTTTTCATCTCAGAATAATTGTGATGTTGTAATAATAACGGAAAATCAAAAGCAAGAGCCATCTAAAAGGTTCATTGAAGGTGCTGGATGTGGGAGGGAGCAGTGCAAATGGTTAGTTTTTCCTCCTTGCTTTTTCAAAGTTGCTCTGTGGACTTAACTTTCCCATCCATTGGGTAAAGTCTTTGACATTCCGTGTTTCTCTGAACAATTTTAGGCATTGAGACAAATATCTAAAAATCTCATCCAATTTAAAACTTTGTTCTTCCCCACACATTAAATACACAGAATGATCAATGAGAAGTAACAAAAGGAGGAGGTCCAGGCTGAATATCCCTGATCTGAAAACTTGAAATCTGAAGTCGGTCCACATGGATGGCTGAGAAGGGGCAACTGTGCGTTCTGATGGTTTAATGCACACAAACCAGGTTTTGTGCACAAAATTATTAAACATATTATATAAAACTAAATTCAGACTCTCTGTATAAGGTACAAATGAAATGTCAGTGAATCTTGTGTTTAAATTTGGGTTCTATCCCCAAGATATCTCATTATGCATATGCAAATATTCCAAAATCCAAAACATTTCAAGCTGGGCATAGTGGCATATACTTATATTCCAGCTACTCAGGAGGCTGAGACAGGAGGATCCCTGGAGTCCAGGAGTTCAAAACTAATATCTAATTTATTTTTATCTACTCTATCTATAGAATTATCTAACTATAAATCCAGTAATCTTACTGGTTGGCATTTACCCAAGATTAGTGAAAATATTTATTAAAAAATACCTGTAGAAGAACATAAAATCTTTATTTATAATAGTACAAAACTGGAAATAGTCTTGGTGTCCATTGAAAGGAGAAGAAATAGCAAACTGTGGTACCCCTCAGCAACAAAAATGAAAGATTTTTTATCTGCACAACCACTTGGATGAACATCAAAAACCTTCTGCAGACTGACGGAAGACTTTATACCAAAGAGTTATGATGAGGCTGGGGCAGTGGCTCACGCCTGTAATTCTAGCACTCTGGGAGGCCAAGGCAGATGAATTACTTGAGCTTTGGCATTCAAGACTGAGCAAGAGCGATACCCCATCTATACAAAAAAAAGAAAAATTCGTCAGGCATTGTGGTGGTCACCTGTAGTACCAGCTACCTGGGAGGCTGAGGTAGGAGGATCACTCGACTCCAAGAGATTGAGATTGCTGTGAACTAGATTGATGCCATAGCACTCTAGCCAAGGTCACAGAGTGAGACTCTATCTCAAAGAACAAAAACTAAACAGTTATTATATAATTCCATCTATGTGGAATTTCTAAAATTGGCACACCTAATCTATGCTGAGAAGACATCCAGGGGTGTAGAGGAGTTGACTGACTGCAGTGGAACATGAGGGAACTTTCTGGGATTACGGTAATATGCTTTGTTTGAGTTTTGGGTTACACTTATGTACGCATTTGTCAAACCTCAGTAAATAGGTATTTAAGATCTGTAAATTTCATTGTATGTAGATTTTACAACCAAAGAGAAGAAAATCACACTAAACTCTAGTTAAAGCATGCCAAGGTCCTGAGGAGTGGAATTTTCTTTGAAATAGTTAAACACTAAAGAAGGATGGACAGAGAGATGGTTATGGGATAAAGCAAGAAGTAATTGGTGAATATAAAGATGTTCACTGCAATTTTTTTCAACTTTGCTGTATGTTTGAATTTTTTTTCTTTCTTGAGACAGAGTCTTGTTATGTTGCCCTCAGTAGAGTGCCATGGTGTCACAGCTCACAGCAACCTCTAACTCTCTTGGGCTTAAGTGATTCTCTTGCCTCAGTCTCCCATGTAGCTGGGATTATAGGTGTCTGCTGCAATGCCAGGCTATTTTTTTGGTTGTAGTTGTCATTATTGTTTGGCAGGCCTGGGCTGGGTTCCAACCTGCCAGCTCCTGTGTATATGGCTGGCATCCTAGCCACTGAGCTACGGGTGCTGAGCCATTTGAAAATTTTTGTAATAAAATATCAGGAAAATAACTCTTCATTCCCACCCCCTTTGTGATAGTCTTATCCTGGGAAATATGCGGTAGGAAGGAGAAGAGGACAGTGTGTCGGGTCCACCCCCACCTCTTCTTAGTGGTTGTTTCTGGCCTTTCTCGGGCTGGATAGGAAGAGGTGAGGGAGGAGAGAAACAGCAAGGGACAGGGTCTTATTGAATAGATTGGTTGTGTTTTGGCCTCACATTTTGGGCGTAGGAAGGCAGTTTCTGGTCTTTTCTCATGGGCATTATTTGTGGGTTTCCCAGAAATTTCCCTGACAGGATCTCCTGAGGCAGTACGTTTCCTGAATAGCCACTTATAATCCTAGTACCATCTGCCTTTGATGGCCCAGCACAGCCTTCTCCTCCTGGATTTGCCTTGCCCCTAGCAAGAAGCATTTTCAAGCAGAGTCTTCAAGATTTACAGCCGGTTCCTGATTGCACAGTCCGTGGAAAGCCTGCAGACACCTTTGCGGGTTTAACTTGAGGTGTGGGCTACTCCCAATTCAAACCTTTGTTCTTTTCTGCACCCTTATTTCAATTCTGGATTTTATCCAGATGGGAATAGCAGTTCCTGAGCTCTTCAAACCTCAGGGACACCTGCCAATCCGTTAAGTTCTTATTTGTTCAGCTCACCTGCCTTAAAATGAAGGGGAAGCATTTTCTCCCTGAGAACAGGGGCAAAGGGGGAGTTGTGCAGCACACAACCCTTTTAAAGAAGTCCTCACTCTAAGCCCCTAAGGACATTTTTGTCTTGTAGTATAAGGCTTGGAGGTGGATGATAGTCTATCCTGGCAACACTGGCTTTTGCCCATCCCCTTTGTGGGTCTTGCATACAAGATCTTTAACTCTCGCTTAAACTCTTGTTTACCACATAATCTTTGGCTCTGATGCCAAACCCAGAGAAGATAGCAGCATTTCATTATCCCATAACAACAGCCAATCTTCCCTTCCTTTTCCATCTCACATACACCAGAACATTTATGAGGGAGAGATGTTTGCAGAAAGATGTTTTGGAAGTAGAATTCAGAACCCAACCATGCAGAAGGGCCCCAGAGACCTACTAATCCTATTCCTGACTTTCCCAGAGGAGACTCAGATGTGCGATGTGCTTTCTCTGGGGAAACAGGAGTAAGTAACAGAAGAGATTAACTAATTTCTGGTTCACTGCTCAGAAATCAGCTTTATATAACCTCTGCTCTGTCAGGGAGATAAGAATGAAGGCAGCAATCTCCCTCCTGTTTCTCTGCTGTGGCTAAGCCTACGCCTCAGCGCCCCGCACAGCAGCCCTTGAACTGAGAAAGTCTGAGAGCAGAGTCAGGCTGGGCGGGACCCTCGGGCCACCTGAAACTGATTGTGCTGCCCTTCCTTTGAGCAGCTGCCCCTTTAGAAGAGGAATTAACCCTGAGGATTCATTTGGCTTTGTGAGTCAGCTGGAAGGAGACCCTAGTAGCTCTGAAGTGGGTGGCCGAGGAAAGGGGCCATTTGCCTCGCAGACTACAAAAGCAGAGCCTGGAGATTTCAGGATTATCAGTTGAATTACTAGTTGTGGCTGAATTACTAGTTGTGGCTGATCCTACAAGACAAAAACTAGTGGCTGTTCTCCATTAAATCCTGGCATGCTTTTATTTTCTGTATTTCAGAAAGGGCCTCATTGCTCCTCGTCTTCCTTCTGGAGAGTAGGACAGAATTGCATTTTGAACACTTACTCTCCAGAGGTGGGAGTTGGTAGAGCTGTGTGATGGGGAGTGATTCAAAGGCAGAATGGCCAGTCGGCAAAAGTCTTAACAGCATGATCCCAGCCTTGTGTCTGTGCCACTGTCCAAGGTTGCGGTCATCCTGGGGCTCTCCGTATGGTGTGGCCTCGGAGAGGAGGAGCTGGGTTGTTTATTGGACACTCCCTGTGTGTGGAGCCCAAGCTAGCAACTTTGTTTATTATCTCATTCCAGCTTCATGACAGCCTTCTGTTACTGTATTTCCCTTTTAGAGATGAGAGAGAGGTCAAGCCACTTTCTGGGAATCATACAAGTCAGAGGCAGAGGGGGCACATTCTTTAAGCCCACTGTGAGGAGCCCTCCCTCCAAGCACCCGGGGCTAAAGGCAGCAGTGTTGCCCTCACAAATGACATTTTAAAAAAAGCCATAGATTCCCCCCATAGTCCCAGGCAGAGCCACTCGACTATAGCTAATCAGCGCTAGAACTGCCTCTATCAAAGAGGAGTGTGATCAGAATTCACAGGCAGCCATGGTGCATTGGAGTGGGAGTGAGAGAAAGGGAGGCCTGAGCTTGGGGATTTTGGAGGGGGCTACCCCTCCCCGTGAACCCAAACCTGGGGCGCTGCTGTCTTTTAAATATGCGGATAGGCCCACACTGCTGGTTTGGTGGCTCCGCCCCAGGAAGGCCACCACATCTTGTGCTTTCAGATGTTTGAAATGCCTTTGTTAGTGTCAGACAAAACATTTCATTTTGGTGAGAAGGACTGATTCAGAATTGTCTTCTTACAACAGACAATATTGAGGGTGGCGGGGAGGGAAACCCAGTTTATGGAGTTTTGGGTATGATACTCATTTTCCGTGGAGGAGTACTAGGGACTTGAGGGTATATCTGGGACAGTCCCAAAAAGACCTCCAGTGGATGTACTGCTCTGCCAGACAAGGTAAATCCCACCCTTTGCCAGCTGTGATGTGATGGGAGGAGAGAAGTCGGTCCTTCCCAGCTTCCAGGGCTAATAGACCTGCTCCAAAGGTTGACCAGTTGGCCTTGGTGGATTCCCTCACAGGACAAATTGCATAATATATACATGGCCTGACAATGAAATTTGATAACTCATGCTAGAAAAATTGCTACATACCTCATTGCTGAATATCACTACAGTCACCTTCAAAGTCCTCCCCTAGGCCATCTGGCAACTATAGTGATATTCAGCTCTGATGGCCATTCCAGAAAAAAGAGTTCCAAACTTGCTTTGGAGGTGGTCTAGGCACTGGTGTCAGTGCATGGCCTCCCAAGGGCAGTACTTCCCTTGTAGGAAGACAAGGCCCAGTGGATAGAAAGAGAACCCAAACACTGTGTTTGAAAGAGGAAGGACTGTATTCCAGCCAGTGGAGCCACAGTGGACAAGAGTCTCAAAATGGCCACACTCCCCGACTGGCTCAGTCTTCTCCTTTTGATCTCCAGTCAGAAAGTCCCAGCCCAGCGGTACCTTTCTCATTGGTCAGTTTGAATCAAGCTGGAGAAACACATCTGGGCTTTTACAGAAGCAGAAGCCAGCATTAGTTTTCAGGTCTCAGGAAGTTAAGTTTGTACAAATTCCTAAGAGCTGAGTCACCACGGGGAGGACCTCACTGGTGTATCCTTGGGGTCTTGTTGAGAAGACCTCTGTTCTCTTAGACCTCATTTTTCCCAGTATCTTCTCTCACTTCAAATGAGGTGGTAGCACTTTTTCTAGGATGAGTTTATCAACTTCATTGTCCATCTTAGGAACGGACACTCTTCCTCTTTCTTCACACCGCCCTGTCGACCTGACTGCTTCTTCCTCGCCATAGCCTTAATCAGCTATGCAGTGTATGCACCTGCTTAAATGATATAATACTGAGCGTGATGGGGAGACAATATTCTCATGGCAGAGCTGGAGGGTGGGGGGGGAAGGAGGGACAGGTGACACATTGAACACTCTTTCCAAGTAGAGAGCCTGAGGCGAGGTTAGAAATAAAAGATGCTTTGACACGGTTTTCTGTTTGTGATGCCCATGGCTCTCCTCCTCCCTTGATGCTTTCTCTTTGTTTTTGGTTCTAAACTTCTTTCTCCTCCCTGTGCTCCCTGGCGGTAGGTTTGCCCTCTTTGCGTTTGGGTGTGTCATCTATGCATGCACATGTGTAGCTTTTAAATATTAACTTTTAACTTTCCTTAACTTTTAACCTGGGTGTTATTTAAAGAGCCCGTCAGGCAACACTATTAGGCTTATTATTTAACCTAGCTCCCTTCGGTACTCTCATTTTTCTGCCCTTCAGAGGCAATTAATTTCAATTCTTTTATTTTTTTATTTTTTTATTTTTTTTATTGAATGTTAACTATGTACATTGATACTCTTCTGGGGTACAGTGTGGGGTTTTCACATGCATTCTGAAATACTTCCATCAAACTGGTCAACACAGCCTTCATGTCATTTTCTCAGTTATT
>CAUYTI010029475.1:0-10096 GCA_963575145.1 Galago senegalensis | reverse complement strand
ACTCAGTGACAATCTATAACATTTCCAATTCAAAAGTTAGTTTCCTGGGCCAGGCCTGTAATCCAACACTCTGGGAGGCCCAGGCTAGTGGATCTGCTGAACTCAGGGGTTTGAGACCAGCCTGAGAAAGAGCCAGAGCCTGTCTCCAAAAAATAGGTCGGTGTCCTGGCGGGCATGTGTAATCCTTCCTACCTGGGAGGCAGCAGAGGCAAGAGGATCACTTGAGGCCAACAGTTTGATGTTGTTGTGAGCTCTGATGCCAGAGCACTCTACCCAACTAAGTGAGACTCTTGTCTCCCAAAACACAAAACAAAAGTTAATTTTCCAAATGATTCAAGAGGAGCTTCTTTAGGGTGGGAGGTAAATTTACAAAACAATGAGGAAGGGTCACCTGAGACCTAAAACCATCTAACTAGCAGTGTAGGCCCTGGCCTGAGATGTGAAAAAGCTCAAGTTACTCAGTCAGTCCTGCACAGAGGGTGAGAAAAGAATTCCTTTTTATTTTTTTTGGAGTTTTTGGCTGGGGCTGGGTTTGAACCTGCCACTTCTGGTATATGGGGCCCGTGCCCTACCCCTCTGAGCCACAGGTGCCGCTCCAGAAAAGAATTTCTTTAGGCCAAAATTAGGATATTAAAGTGTGTAAGTAGGGCGGTGCCTGTGGCTCAGAGGAGTAGGGTGCCAGCCCCATATGCCAGAGGTGGTGGGTTCAAACCCAGCCCAAGCCAAAAACTGCAAAAAAAGAAAAATAAAAGTATGTAAGTTTATTTAATATTAGAGAGTGGGAGGAGAGGTCAAATGGATAGCTGAATTTAAGTGGACGAGGGAGTCATTGCAGGTGAATTCACAAGGTATTGTGAATGTGAATGGTGTGTCTGTTTTTCCTCAGCAAATGTGAGGAGAAATATTGAATATCTAGGTGTTCCCATTCCTTAGGCCTGATTGTTTATACTCTGTTGTTCCACATGGGACTCTCACAGAATCACTGGATGCTTAAAAGACAAAATATCCAAGGCAATGTAAGGAGAAATAATTTACATTTTATTTTGGTTTATTGAGTTTTTGAATGATTGTGGTAAAAACAGAAATCCACAGGGGTGAGGTAGCAGGAGCCGAGAGAAAGGGGTCAGGCTGAGAGATTTTGTCCTTCCTAAAAAACTATGAATTTGTGTGTGTGTGTATTCATATATATATATATATTTTTTTTTTGAGAATTGAAAATGATGGTTTAATGTATTCAAAAAGGCCAAATGCTAAGGCTCATGCCTATAATCCTTGCCTGCTGGGAGGCTGAGGTGGATGGATTGCTTGAGCTGAGGAGTTAGAGATGAGCCTGAGCAAGAGCAAGATCCTGTCTCTACTAAGAATGAAAAAATTAGCAAAGTGTTGTGGTGGTGTTCGGGCAGGCCTGTAGTCCCTGGTACTTGGGAAGCTGAAGGATGGGTATTGCTTGAACCAGGAGTTTGAGGTTGCTGTGAGTTATGACATTTCTACACTATACCTTGGGGCAATAGAGTAAGATACTGTCTCATATATATATATATTCTCTTTTTTTCTTTTTTTTTTTGAGACAGTCTCAAGGTGTTGCCCTCAGTAGGGTGCAGTGGAATCATAGCTCACAGCAACCTCAAACTCTTGGGCTTAAACCATTCTCTTGGCTAAGCCTCCCAAGTAGCTGGGACTACAGGTGCCCACCACAACACCTAGTATTTTTGTTTGTTTGTTTCCGTTGTCATGGTTTAGGTGGCCCTGGCCTGGTTTGAACCCATCAGCCTCAGTATGTGGCTTGCCCTGTAACCACTGTGGTATGGGCACCAAGCCAAAAATATATATATATATAAACCATGAAAATACTTATCAGTTGTGGCACCGTAGGTCAGTGGGTAGGGCACTGGGCACATACACCAAGGCTGGTGGTTCAACGTGGCCCGGACCAGCTAAAAAAGAACAGTGACCACTGCCACATAACAAAAAAAAAAAAAAATAGCTGGGCATTGTGCCAGGTGCCTATAGTCCCAGCTACTTGGGAGACTGAGGCAAGCGAATTGCTTGAGGCCAAGAGTTTGAGTTTGCTGTGAGCTGTGATGCTACAGCAATCTATGGAGGATGACAGCTGAGACTCTGTCTGAAAAAAAAAAGATGCTTATCAGTTGTTTTATTTTTGCATCTCTTATTTGTGAATTTCAGGTTAATATGAGGGTACAGATGATTAGGTTACATTGTTTGTGTTTGTGTGGTCAAGTCTCTGTTGTAGATGTGCCCCTGACCTAAGACATGAGCCAAATAAATTTGAGTTGGATTTTGGTTTCCTAAACTAGGAATAGAAGGCTCTACGGTCCTTTGAGCCTAAATGCCTCCTGTATATTTTTACACTCTACAGGGAGACTGGTTTCCCCCTGTATTTTTCAAAAGCATTGTAACCTGTGTTTACATCTACTACTCTTGTTTCCTCCATGTAAGTCTTCTAGGTCTTTTTTTTTTGGAGACAGAGCCTGAAGCTATCCCCCTGGGCAGAGTGCCATGGCATCATGGCTTACAGCAACATCCAGCTCCTGGGCTCAAGCGAGTCTACTGCCTCAGACTCCCAAGTAGGTAGGAGCACAGGTGCCCGCCACAATGCCTAGCTGTTTTTTGGTTGCAGCCGTCATTGTTTGGTGGCCTGGGCTGGATTCAGACCCACCACCTTAGGTGTATGTGGCTGGTGCCTTAGCCACTTGAGCCACAGGCACCAATCCTGTGGGAGAATCTTGAACTTGAAATAGACCAAAATCCTATTTCCAGGCTTCTTTTTTTTTTTAGACAGAGTCTCAAGCTGTCACCCTGGGTAGAGTGCTATAGTGTCATAGCTCACAGCAATCACCAATTCTTGGGCTCAAGCAATCCTCTTGCCTCAGTTTTTCTGTGTTTAGTAGAGACGGGGTCTTGCTCTTGCTCAGGCTGGTCTCAAATCTAAGAGCTCAGGCAATCCACCCTTGGGCGCCCAGACTGCTGGGATTACAGGTGTGAGCCACCATGCCAGGCCAGGCTTCTTAAAGGTAACTTGTCTTTTGGCTCCTCACTTCTCTGCCTATATTTGTCCCTTGATGAGCGCCACCAGACCCAGGATGGACATACCATCTCCATGCTAATTGCACCTACAGTTTTATCTCTAGCTCACAACTCTCCCCTGAACTCCAATCTAGCATATCCAACCAACTGCCTCAGCAATGTCTGTCTCCACTTGGATTTCTCAAGCTTGCCAAATGCAAAATGGTCTTCCTGAGCTCCCCCAAGCTGCTGCCCCCACAGTCATTCCATCTCAGGAGATTGTAACTCTACTTTGCTAATTACTCAGGATGAATACTTTGGAGTCATCCCTGTGCCCTTTTGCTGCTCTGACATCTAAACTGAAAGGAACTCCCATCACCTCTGCCTTTGGCTGTTCCAGAACAAGCTACTTTTCTTTCTTTTGTTTTTTGTAGAAACAGAGTCTCACTTTATCGCCCTGGTAGAGTGCTGTGGAGTTAGCACTCACAGCAACCTCCAACTCCTGGAGTTAGGGCTTAGGCGATTCTCTTGCCTCAGCCTCCCAAGTAGCTGGGACTATAGGCACCCGCCACAGCACCCAGCTATTTCTTTATTGCAATTTGGCCAGGGCCGGGTTTGAACCCACCACCCTCAGTATATGGGGCCGGCACTCTACCCACTGAGCCACAGATGCTGCCCAGAACCAGCTACTTTTCACCACCACTACTATCACCTATGGTCTGAAGTCTCCTCACTGGCCTCCCACTGCCACCAGCTGTTACATTCTGTGCTCTACTTACAGCCAGACAGCTTATAGTAAATCAGACCACATCCATTTACTGCTCTAAACCCTTCAGTGGCCCTCTTGCTCACCAGGAGTAAAAGTCAACTCCTTGCATGACCTGTGACTTCTTCCCCTGACCTCATCTCCCTCCTTTCCCCTTCATTGCTACTCCAGCTACACTCAGCCTCCTTGGTACCTCTCAAACATACCAGGCATATTTCTGCCTCAGGGATTTTGTCCGTGCTATTCCATCTGACAGGAAAGCTTTTCCCAAGGACATTGGCAGAGCTCTGTCCCCCATCCCCTTCAGGTTTATTTATTTATTTGAGACTTTGTCGCCCTCAGTAGAGTGTTGTGGTGTCACAGTTCACAGCAACCTCAAACTCTTGGGTTTAAGCAATTCTTTTGTCTCAGCCTCCAAAGTAGCTGGGACTATATAGGTGCCCACCACAACGCCCAGCTAATTTTTAGAGACAAGGTCTCGCTCTGGCTCAGGCTGGTCTCAAACCTGTGAGCTCAGGCAATCCACTCACCTCAGCCCCCCCCAGAGTGCTAGGATACAGGCGTGAGTCACCACACCCAGCCTTCCCCTTCAGGATTTTTATTCAAAAATCACTTCCCACTCTGGGAGGCTGAGGTCAGTGGATTGCTTGAGCTCATGAGTTCAAGTTTGAGACCGGAGCAAGAGGGAGACACTGTCTCTAAAATATAACTGAGTGTTGTGGCAGGTGCCTATGGTCCCAGCTACTCAGGAGGCTGAGGCAAGAGTATTGCTTGAATCCAAGAGTTTAAGGTTGCTGTGAGCTATGATACCATAGCACTCAAGCCTGGGCAACAGAGTGAGACTCTTGTCTAAAAAAAAAAATTTCCAGTTGGTCATGATGGCTCACTCCTATAATTCTAGCTCTTTGGGAGGCCAAGGCATGAAGATTATTACAACTCAGGAGTTTGAGACCAGCCTGAGCAACAGTGGTTAAGCTCAGAGCCTGTAGCTCTGTGGTTAGGGCACCAGCCACATACACTGGAGCTGGAGGGTTTGAACCCAGCCCTGGCCTGCTAAACAACAATGACAACTACAACAACAACAAAAAATTAGCTAGGTGTTGTGGCAGGTGCCTGTAGTCCCAGCTACCCAGGAGGCTAAGGCAGGAAGATCACTTGAACCCAGGAGTTTGAGGTTTCTGTGACCTAGGCTGACACCATCACATTCTATCCTGGGCAACAGGATAGAATGAGACTCTCTGTCTTCTATCCCAACAGGATAGAATGAGAGTCTGATGGTGAGACTCTGTCTCCAAAAAATATCAATCCACCCTCCCAGTGAGACTCTAACCACTCTATTTTATTTTTGTTTTAATTAAAAAAAATTTTTTTTTGAGCATCACAGCTCATAGCAACCTCAAACTCTTGGGCTTAAATGATTGTCTTGCCTTAGCCTCCCAAGTAGCTGGGACTACAAGCATCTGCCACAACTCCTGGCTATTTTGTTGTTGTAGTTGTAGTTGTTATTATTGTTTAGCAGGCCCGGGCCAGGTTCAAATCCTCCAGCCCTGGTGTATGTGGCCGGTGCCCTAACCACTGAGCTCCGGGCGCTGAGCTTAACCACTCTATTTTAAATTACAGCCCCTTCCTAGAGCTCTGTGTCCCCTTCTGCACACTATTTTTTTCATAATACTTTCTGTCATCCGACATGTATTTCCATAATGTATTTGCTTGTTGCCCAAATATTTCCTCTATAATATTAGCTTTAAGAGGGCAAAGATTTTTTTTCCTCTTTGTTGCCTGCATTATCCCAGAGCCTGGCACTCTATGATGAATAGTTCATATTTGGACAGTGAACTCCCCCCCGACCAAATATAATGCCAATAAACGTAAGCCCATCCATGCAGAGAAAACTTCACGGGCAGTTAATGCCAGTGCAACCTCCTAAAGAGTAGGAACCCCATTGGAAACTCCATAAACAGAGGACACCCCCATAAAAAGTGTAATTGTCAGCTTAGCGCCTGTGGCTCAAGTGGCGAAGGTGCCAACCACGTACACCTGAGCTAGCAGATTTGAATCCAGCCTGGGCCCACCAAACAACAATGATGGCTGCAACAAAAAAATAGCCAGGCGTTGTGGTGAGTGCCTGTAGTCACAGCTACTTGGGAAGCGGAGGCAGGAGACTTGCTTGAACCCAGGAGATGGAGGTTGCTGTGAGCTGTGATGCCACAGCTCTCTACCCAGGCGACAGCTTGAGGCTCTGTCTCAAAAAAAAAAAAAGTGTAATTGTCCTTCTGAATGTCAGCTCCAAAAACACATCAATTTGTTCTATTTTCTTCACTGCTTCACCAGTGCCTATAACAGTGTCTGTCATAAAATAGGCTGGAAATATGTATTTGCTGACCTGAGCTGAGTCCACATTCAGCTGGTATAATCTCACAAACAGCACAAAACCATACAGATGACACAATGTCTGTAATTTTTTTTTTGAGAGAGAGCCTCAAGCTGTCCCTCCGGGTAGAGTGCAGGGGCATCACAGATCACAGTAACCTCCAACTCCTGGGCTCAAGCGAGTCTCCTGCCTCAGCCTCCCAAATAGCTGGGACCACAGGCGTTCGCCACAACGCCCAGCTATTTTTTTTTTTTGGTTGCAGCTATCATTGTTGTTTAGTGGGCCTGGGCTGGATTTGAACCCGCCACCTTAGGTGTATGTGGCTGGCACCTTAGCCACTTGAGCCACAGGCACTGAGCCTACAATGTCTGTAATTGAGAGAAACCACCATATACAGTGTGACTCTCATATAGACATTGTGAGTACCAGAGAGACAGCACAATGCTCAAAAATAGTGTGAACCCCAATATAGGCAATGTGACCTTCATAAACTGCATACAGAGAGGGTGATCTTCATAAGTAGTGTGATTCCTATATGACAGGATAACCCACATAAATGGTGTGGTGTGAACCTTATATAGGAAGTTTGACCCTCATAAACAGTACAAACCCCTCTAGACAGTGAGATGGCATGTAAACAATATCCATCCCCATACCATTCCCCCTGAGTATGGGGGATCAAATCTCATCATCTGGGTAACCCCATGCAGTGTAGACAGCTATGTGAGCAGTGTCACTTTTCATGTGAACAATATGGCTCTATAATAGACATGAGCTTATGTAGTGTAACCCATGGTCATTGACACATGGACATTGTCACTTGCCTTGGATGGCCCACCCATGGGTACACTATAGATTGTGTACACTGTAGACTCACCAACAGGTATAGCAGACTTCAATGTTGGATCCATACATCTGTTTCATTAAGTTTCCCACAATTAGGTAGAAACTCCATGTTCCATTGAAACCCTGTGGGCCTTTGTAACCTTCAAAAATTATAAGATTCCCCCCCAAGTCTTAATTCCTACAAAAAATTATCAAACACCTCTTTTACATACACACACATTAAGACATGATGACTTGGCTCGGCGCCTATAGCTCAACCAGCTAAGGCGCCAGCCACGTACACCTAAGGTGGCGGGTTTGAATCCCCAGCCTGGACCCACCAAACAACAATGATGGCTGCAACCAAAAAATAGACGGGCGTTGTGGCGGGCACCTGTAGTCCCAGCTACTTGGGAGGCTGAGGCAGGAGACTCACTTGAGCCCAGGAGTTGGAGGTTGCTGTGAGCTGAGATGCCATGGCACTCTACCCAGGGGGACAGCTTGAGGCTCTGTCTCAAAAAAAAAAAAAAGACATGATGACTCCTTTAAGGCTGGCATATTCTGTCATGGACAATGAGGTCTCCAATAAACAGTGAAGTCCAAAAAGGCAGAAACTTCTCAGGGTCCACTGCAGGGCAAGACACACAAAATACACAACTCCTATTTATTGAGCACTTACTATATGCAAAGCCCTGGGTTAAACATGTCATTTCATTCTCATCTCAACTTCATGAGGTAGAGTCTCTACTTATCCCCACTAAACCATAATGCCTCCTGATGGACTGATAAATGTTCCACAGATATGATGAATCTTGGAGTCCTTCCAGCAAGTACCACCATTACTGCAAACAGCAGAACACACACAAAGTATGGAAAATGTTACCAATAAAATTGTGGGCCAGGTGCAGTGGCTCATGACTGTAATCCTTGTACTCTGGGAGACCAAGGCAGATGGCTTGCCTGAACTCAGGAGTTTGAGACCAGCCTGAGCATAAGCGAGACCCTGTCTCTACTAAAAATAGAAAAACCAGTTGGGAGTTGTGGCAGGCACCTGTAGTCCTAGCTACTTGGGAGGCTGAGGCAAGAGGATCACTTGAGCCCAGGAGTTTGAGGTTGCTGTGGGCTATGAGGCTATGGCACTTAGGGTGACTGACAGTCTGTCTCAAAAAAAAGATTGTGACAGCATAAATCTTCAAAAAGCAGTAACTCTTTCTGAATAACAATAGTCACTTCAGTAGGTAACATTTTTGAGCACTTACTCTGCTTATAATGTTCTAAATGCTTTGCCCATATTAACTCCTTATATCTTCATAACAACCTTGTACTTTAGGAATTTTTTTTTTCAATCTTTTATTTTTATTTATTTATTTATTTTTTGAGACGGAGCCTCAAGCTATCCCCCTGGGTAGAGTGCCATGGCATCACGCTCACAGCAACCTCCAACTCCTGGGCTCAAGCGAGTCTCCTGCCTCAGCCTCCCAAGTAGCTGGGACTACAGGTGCCTGCCACAGTGCCTGGCCATTTTTTGGTTGCAGCCATCATTATTGTTTGGTGGGCCTGGGCTGGGGATTCGAACCCACCACCTTAGGTGTATGTGGCTGGCGCCTTAGCTGCTTGAGCCACAGGCGCCGAACCTGCTTTTATTTTAAAATGTGGAAAATTATTTCCAACTTAGAATTCTATATCTAGCAAAACTCTCAACCAGGTGTGAGGGCAGAATAAAGATATTGTTAGATAAGCAAAGCCTCAAAAATACACCTTTCATGTACTCTTTTGAAGGAAGATTATGGAAAGATATGTTCCAGCAAAACAGGAGAGACATGGGATGCAGGAAGAAGGAGAAAAATATGGAAAGGTACAAAGTGATGGGGAAGGGATAAAAATCTGTGTCCGGGCTCAGAGAAGATCAGCAAGGGAGAGGAAAGTGAACGGTTAGGAGATGCTTCTAAGAAGAAACACTAATCTAGGTATCATTGTCCAGGTGTTTTGTAGATGTGACTAAAATCAAGAATCAGTTTTCTTTAAATAAGCAATATTATTCTAGACAATATGGCTGGTGAGAGGTCAGTTGAAAGGTCTTTAGAATGGAGCGGAGGCTTCCCTGAAGAAGAAATTCCAGCTGTGGACAGCGGCTTCAGCCTCAATGTTTCAGTCTGCCCTTCCTGATGAGCTGCCCTGCAGATGTTGGCCTTGCCCAGCCAGCCCTATGATTGCATAAGCCAATAAATCTCTTACTACATTTATCCCATTGATCCACTTCTCTTCTTGAACCCTGATTGGTGCAAGAACTATTTGAATTTTTCAACCTCCTACATGGACTATGTTGATAAAACTATATAATGAAATAAAAATAAATATAATTTTAATCACTTAAAAAAAGAAGGAAAACCACAAAGAATGAACAAGGAAAAAGACCAGAACATGCCAAAATGTTTTTTAGCAGTTATCCAAGGGTGGATGCTGGGCTTGATGGCTCACACCTATAATCCCAGCACCCTGGGAGTTCGAGGCAGGTGGACTGCCTAAGCTCAGGAGTTCTAGACTAGCCTGAGCCAGAGTGAGACCCCCACCTCTAAAAATGCCAGGGCATTGTGGTGGGTTCCCGTAATCCCAGTGAACTGAGAGGCTGAGGCAAGAGAGTCCAAGAGTTTGAGATTGCTGTCAGCTATGATACCACAGCACCCTACTGAGGGGGACAAAGTGAGACTTTGTCTCAAAAAAAAAAAAAAGAAAAGTCAGGGAACTATAAAAAAATAGTTTATAATCCTACACACACACACATACAGGTTAACAACACACAATGATGTTTTGGTCAATGGTGGACGGCATATATAACAGTGGTTCCACGAGATTATAATACCATGTTTCCCCTGTACCTTTCCTGTGTGTAACTATGTTTAGATACACAAATGCTTAGCCTTGTGTTGCAACTGCCTGCAGTATTTGTTTGTTTGTTTGTTTTTGAGACAGAGCCTCAAGCTGTCCCCCTGGGTAGAGTGCCGTGGCATTACAGCTCACAGCAACCTCCAACTCCCGGGCTCAAGGGAGTCTCTTGCCTCCGCCTCCCAAGTAGCTGGGACCAAAGGCACCCGCCACAACGCCCCGCTATT
>CAUYTI010029473.1:0-14079 GCA_963575145.1 Galago senegalensis | reverse complement strand
AGCATAAGATTATTTAGCTTCCATGTTTTTGTATGAGTCTACGTATTCCTGTTGTTACTGAGTTCAACTTTTATTCCAAGATGGTCTGAGAAGATGCATGGAATAATTTCTATACTTTTAAATTTACTGAGGTTAGACTTGGGACCTAAGATGTGGTCGATTTTGGAGTATGTTCTCTGAGCTGATGAGAGAAATGTGTATTCAATTTTGTTAGGATGAAATGTTCTGTAGATGTCCATTAAATCCCAGTGCTGAATGGTTAAGTTTAAATCTAAAATTTCTTTGCTAAGCTTCTTGTTGGAGGATCTATCCAACTCTCCCCAAGGAGTATTAAAAACTCTGACTGTGATGGAGCTGGGAGAAATCAAGTTGCTCATGCCTATTAGAGTATCTCTTATAAATCGAGGTGCATTCTGGATGGGTGCATAAATATTGATAATTGAAATCTCATCATATTGAGTATTACCCTTAACAAATATAAAGTGATCATCCTTATCCTTGTTTAATTTGATTGGTTTAAAGCCTATTGTATCTGCGAATAAAATTGCAACACCTGCTTTTTTCTGCTTTCCATTTGCCTGGAATATAGATGACCATCCCTTCACCCTGAGTCTATTTGTCTTTTAAGGTAAAATGAGATTCTTGTATGCAACAGATATCTGGCCTGAGTTTTTGTATCCACTCAGCCAGCCTGTGCCTCTTTAAAGGGCAATTTAAGCCATTCACATTGATTGAGAATATTAATAAGCCTGGCATAATTTTGAGTATCAAGTTTTTCGAAAGTCCAGTGGACATTTTTAATTCTTTCACCACTGTGGCAGTTGGAATTTGATCAAAATTTTTGAGTGAGATTACTTATGTGGTGGAGGATTGCACTGGTCATTATGGAGGATAGATCTGAGTATATCCTGGAGGTCTGGTTTAGTTATGGCAAATTTTTTCAACATGTGAATGTCATTAAAGTATTTAATTTCTCCATCATAAATGAAACTCAGTTTAGCTGGATACAGGATCCTGGGTTGAAAATTATTTTGTTTTAGGAGATTAAAAGTCGATGACCACCCTCTTCTAGCTTGAAAGGTTTCAGTAGAGAGATCTGCTGTCATTCTAATATTCTTCCCCTTGTAGGTTATGGTTTTCTTATGTCTAGCTGCTTTCAGAATTTTCTTTTTCATATTAACTTTAGTGAAGTTAATTATGATGTGCCTGGGGGATGTCTTGTTCAGGTTGAGTCATGCTAGGGTTCTGAAACTGTCTGTTATCTGAATTTTAGAATTTCTTGGCATGTCTGGAAAGTTCTCTTTCATAATTTCATGGAGAAGAGCCTCTGTGTTTTGTGAAGCAACTTTGTCACCTACAGAGATTCCTATAAGGCAAATAATAGTTTTCCTTGAATTATCCCAGTGCTCTCTGAGAGAAAGATCCATTTTTGCTCACCATTTCTCTTCATCTTTGAGTGCTTGGGCACGTTCAATAGCTTTGACTTCAATGTCAGAGATCCTTTCTTCTTTCTGCTCCATTCTGTTACTGAAGGATTCTACTGTATTTTTCAGATCTTTGAGGGCTGCAAACTCTTGCTGCAATGTCTCAGAATCTTTGGTCATTTTATCTTTGAAATCATTGAATTCTTGAGATATCTTTTGAATAATTTCTTGAAATTCTAATTCTGTCCTTTCTTCCATTCTGTTAATTTTATTTGCTATCCAAATTCTGAACTTGATTTCTGGCATCTCAGCCATCTGTTTATGGATAGGATCTTCAATTGCATTTGCCCTATCCTTCCTTGGGGGAATTCATCTGCTCTGGTTATTCAAGTTACCAGAGTTTTCCGCTGATTCTGCCCCATGCTGAATTTATACCATTTGGAGTCCATACCAGAACCGTTCAGTCAGTGGCTGCCACCGGAGAAGATGCTGGCTTCCACTGGTTGCCCAGAGAGGCAGAACATGTCTGTCTGGAAGAGCCTCAGGGGTATGAGCCTTGTTGCTCCCGCTGCTGTGGCTGCTGCTCTTCACCTTGGAGTACTGCAGTTCTAGTGAGATTGCCTCTCATATGACCATCCTCTTGTAGTTCTCAGGCCAGTAGCCAGGGATGCTGGGAGCACATGGCTCTAGCAGTTCTGCGCCCACCTGGTGTGGATGTCTGGAGCAGGGAACTTCTCTGCCACCACCTGCAGGATGTGTGCGGCTCTAGCAAGCAGTTCTGGGGCCTCCTACATGGGTACCTGGAATGAGGGACTCCTCCAGAGCCACCCACAGAACCCACATGAGTCTAGCAGGTCTCTGGCTGCAGGACAGGGACTGGGCACTTCATCCTGTAGGCGTGGGGGACCCTGCTCTTCACCCCTCCCCCACTATCTCTGTAGGCAAGGGGGGAAGAGTGGACTGGAAATTCAAAATGGCAGTGAAAACATTTGTTTTTCTGCCAGGTGAGAGAGTGTTCAGAATCTCAGCAGGGTCCCTCTAGGGGAGTAGACCCCTCCTTTTTGTAGCTCTCACATGTAGGGTGAGATAATAGGTCATCAGTTCACCACTTGCCTGTAGAAAACGTAAAGGAGCAGATAAAGAGAAAACAATGAGAAAAACATAAGTTTCTTGGGGGAGGGGACGGACACTGTTCCTTTGGGCTGTATTATGTACCTGTAGATTGCTTTCTTGGTCTCAACTTGCCTCAGCAGAGGTGTCCTGCAGATATCACTCTCTCTCTCTCACTCTCCCAATCTTCAACTTTATTGGGTATTTTCCAGACATTATCTTTCCCTTTGGACAGGAGCTTCTGTCAGAGGCTGGTGCCTATCGGCCATCTTGCTCTTCCCCCTCAAATACGTTCCGATACTAGAAATGTTTGGAATGGTGCAAAATCTTCTAAGGAATGTCACACTCTTGTTTTCCAGTAACATTGTCTACAAGTGGCACTCTCCTGTTCAAGTGATGTCCTTTTAGAAACTCTCTTCCCTGGTATTGGTGCACCAGCTCAAATCTCCAACCTTTAATTTCAAAACACTTTTCATCATGAAGAAACAAGGAGTGGCTTTCAAGGGGTTTCATGGTACAGTTCCATTTCTTCTGAATTTGTTTCTCTAACAAGGTGGCAGCTTTGATACCTTGTGATCACCCATGAAGTGATACTTCAGTGGTCATCTGTGTTGCAAGCACTGATGGGTATAGTGAGTTATTTTTGAATATAATCTGTGAAATATAATGAATGAATATTCCCATGGAAAAGGCTAGTAGTTGTAATATGCCATAGAACTTCTATAAGCTGACCACTCAATGTTTGTAACAAACTGGTCAACACACAGAGGAAGTCAACATTAGGAATTAGGCCTACTGTACTGATACATACATGTGGTGCATGACTGTTCTATGAAAATCAGTCAATGCAGGGAGGTACTCAACTAAGGAAGTTCCACTACATTTTCTTTCACAACTTTTGCATATACATCCAAGTAAATGATTACAGATTCTTATTGTATGTTATTTTTTTCATGAAAATTTTGTGTTTTGCCCTTAACAATAGATATACAGTAATTCTATGATTTGGGGAGGAAAGGGTATGATTTATTGGTAATAAAGTGGGGGCAGATTAGCAAGGCCTGTTTGTTTAGAGTCTTCTGTCTTTGTGTTGCTTTGTCTTCTGAGTATAGTTGTCTCTTTCCTCTGAATGTAGGTAGGGGACCTCTCACTTGAGGGTCTTGTGACTTATTTCAGGGAACAGTCAGAAAGTCCTTCCCAGATTTTATGACATGCTTCAGGGGAGAAGAGTTGGGGAAAGGTCAGAGTGACCTTCCTTTTTCTGCTATTTTATCAAATTTCTTCCGATTAAAATATTTGATGTGCCAAGGTGCCATCTTTTGGGGTAGTGTGGCCTGAACCCCATAACTTTCTGTACAAATTGTACAAATTTGCACATCCACCTTCATAAGTTAGTTTGCTCATGCCTCACCCTACAGGGTGTACTACTGAACTTTTATATTTTTGCCACTATCGTCAATGAAAATTGATACATCAGTTTATCTTGCTCATCTTTACATGTTAAGAGCTATTAGCATTTCCTTTTTTGTGAACAGTCTGTTCAGATTCTTTGCTTATTTTTTATTAGATTGATTTTTTTTCTTCTCAATTGATGGAAACTGTATGTTAGAAAAATTAGCTTTGCATGTTATAGAAGTGGCAGTGTTTTTCAATTGTTTTGTGACTTAGCTAATCATTATTCTCTTTCACTGTACAGACATGCTTTTTTAGTATGTGTAAAAGGTATCAACCTTTTATTTCATGGCACTATAGATTCTTTTAATGTAAAGCTTAAACGTGTGGAAAAAAAACATATCTGTGAAGGATACACATAAAAATCATAGATTTTTAATCTATGTCAATGTGTTATTCATTTTCCCCAAAGAAATTGATTTTTGCACAGTGTGTGACTGGAAACTGCCAAGAAAGTTAATGCCCTAGGCTCTGGCTACAAAGTAGAATTTAGGCATGTGGAGTTATATAGCCAAGGGATATTTATCACGAATTTTTGGAAGGTGCCTCCTTTCCCAGGGAGCCATTCTGCATTCTGGATAAGGTTCTAGCAAACTGTTCATTTGGGGAAGCAAGAGCCATAGGAGAAAAAAGAATAGAGAGGAATCTGCAGCAGAAATTGAATTCTATTTTCTTTTAAAAAAACCTTTGTGAGAGATAGTAGACAAGTTTTATTGTTGAAAATCTGGGATTCCTCTCCCGATAATAAGAACTATAAAAATTGTTTTACATGCATTTGAAGTTTAATCTTTATAATAAATTTATGAGATGGGTTCATTGGAATCTTCATTCTGTAGATAATGTGAGGTTTGGAAATGTTAAGTAATTTACCTGAGGTTACATAGCTTGTGAGGGACAAAGTTGGAGAGTCAAACTCAAATCTCATCTGATTCATAAGAACAGACCAGACTTTTAGGGAAAGTCCTAGCTGTCTCTACAGTCACAAGGAGCCTCGCCTAATTTTGGAAGACCCAGTTGTCTTCAACAAGGTGACTTAGTGTTGAGGGGAAAGCATGAATATTTCTGTATCCACCAGTCATAACAAAATTCCCTGAGGTGTCTTCTTCACTGTTTTAAACAGTAATAAAAAAGTTATGATGGAAACATCATATCTAAATCTGAGTGAGCTACTTAGTTCAGCTGCATCTTTATTCATCTTTGAATCCCTAGAACTTAGCACAACGCCTGGTAGATCTAGTCAATATTGCCTGCTGAATGAATATAGGAATGCATAACTTCCCTCCTCATTATCCTCATGTTTATCTAAGTTATTTGGTTAATTTAATTTTTCAACTAGGTAATACATGTACATGGCTCAAAACTTAAGGGACTAGAGGGTATGAGACTAAAAAGTCCCCATTTCCATCTACCTAGCTCCCCTCTTCATAGGCATTATATTATTGATTTTTTATGTATTCTTCCATACATTTCAAGCATGTGTAAGCAAAAATCAATATATATCCCTCTGAACACAATCTGCTTCTTAAAAACTCATACATGTTTATTAAAAAATGCAAAGGCTTATTAATAAAAATGTGAATCACGTCAAGAAGTAAAAAGAGAAAAAAACTCTAACATTGAAAAATAGTTCATGAGAAATATTTTAGGGTATTTTCTTTTGTCTCATGGAAGAATGAGGTACCCTTTGATTGCTATTTGTCACTCTTCTTTTCCCTGACTCAGAGTCACATGTGGCTGTGAACAGGAATGGCTAGGCAGTGCATCCTGGTGAGGTTTTAACTGAGTTGCTCTTAACTTTTGCCCCTGTCGGAGAAGGGTTGCCTCAGGGTGTCACACAGGAGCATGTAAGTAGTGACTTCCAGGGCCAGAAAAGGGCACAGGTGACACTGGCAAGGATTTCTCAGCGGGATCCCGAGTGGAGGTTTTTGAGGAATCTATTCACATTTGTAGAAGTTGAGTCTGGAAAGATGTAGATCTGAGCAGCTTATGCAGAAGACCATACCATAGCCTGTTGGTTTTGATGAAAGAACATCCCAAGTCTATGTGGGACAGCAGCATGTGTCAGTGGGGACATACTGGTGGTGGAGGGAGAGATAGGTCCATGGGGAACTCTGCACAATGACAAAAACAGAGAATGCTGACCCAAATGCCAAATGCATCCTTACCTTTTTTTCCCTCAAGCTTAGGGATACTTCATGCTATGAGCTTTATTCATGCTCTATGGAGAGAGATTGGTAAGATGCCCTCTATTTTGGTGACCATAGTTACTCTTTATGTGTATATATAATTTGTAAATGTGCATGTGTACGTGTATCCCCACACATGCAGACTTTTCAGTACATGTAACATTTCCTATTACAAGTAGAGTTCAATCAGTTCTCAGTCCATCAATTTCTTCTTTTTTTTTAAGGTTGAGATTCATGTGTAGTTCAGAAGAAATGTCTGATTCATGGAAATTCAAACACTATTATTGGTAACGTGGGCCCAGAGTGGACACACCAGGTAAGCAGTAACCCTTATAACTCAGAGTCTGAAGGCAGTAGGGTCCTCCCTGTGGCTGCCACAAACCCTGCAGGCATTCTCCAAGGTTCTGGCTGGTAAGTCTTCTCTCTTAACTTTCAGCTTCAATGAATTGAGACTAATATGTTCAGTGAAAAGAGTTCAGACATTCTCCTTAATGGGAGTCAAAGTGTAGAAAATACTCATGCAGAAAATTCACGAGCAGCATGTTACAAGGTAATTGCTTTCAAGTTCCTCACCCTTGTCCTTGCTTTCACTGTGGTTGCTGAAGCATTTCTGCCTGTCACATTAGCCTGTTAGCAGTGGGCTGAAGGCTGGGACACCAGGGCCTTACCAGGAGTCTAGCACATAGTAGGTGCTCACTAAATATTTGTTGAGTATCTATTGAATACATGTGCATTTGATTAAAGAAAGAAGACAGTGAATATGAAATACATCTCTCTCCAGTGAGTCCTCATAAATGACAGCTTTCCTAGTCTGTTGTCATTACTCTTCATCACTTTGGTTCTTTGAAATGAGATCCTTTTGGGGCTTCTGACTTATTGTCTTGAGTTACTTCAAACTGTCTTAATTACTTAAAGCAGATTAATATTTATGACAGATTCAGTTGCATTGCCACTTGCATAGGAAAGTATTATTCAGCTAGGCATTTGTTCTTAGGCAGTATGTCCCACTGTTTCTCTTCCCGCTATATTTCAGACCCATATCCTATAGCTGAATTGGGCTGGTCATCTCTTCATTTCCCAGACATATATTACATTTTCCTATATTCATGCCTCTGGCTGTCTGTACATGTCTGGTGAAATCCCATAGTCTCTGCCATATGCAATCCATTGACCCATTTATGACGATTTTCATCACAACTCTTCCTTCTCCATCAGGTGTAATGTTTTCCTCTTCTGCTTGATATTATAACTTCTTACATATTTATCTCATTCTTCCCACTTCCTTTTAAAATTACTATCTATATTTTGAACTTCTGATAATAATTGCACATATTTATAGACTACAGCATGATTTTCTGATACATGTACACACTGTGTAATAATTAAATCAGGGTAATCAGCGTATCTGTTATTTCAAACATTTATCATTTCTCTGTGGTGGAAACATTCAAAATTCTCTTTTCTCACTATTTTGAGATACACAATACCTTTTTATGGGCTACAGTTACCTTGCTGTACAACAGGGCACTAGAGATTATTCTTTTTTTCCTAGTCGTAACTTCATACCCATTGACCAACCTCTCCACACCCTGTCCTCTCCTGTGCCCTCCTCAGTCTCTAGTGACCACTGGTCACTACTTCTGTAACATCAACTCTTTAAGATTCTGCATATGCGTGAAATCAGGCAATATTCATCTCCCTGTGTCCGGGTTATCTCATTTAATACAAGATCCTCCAGATTCATACATTTTGTCACAAATGATAGGATTTTGTTCCTTTTTTATGTCAAATAGTGTTCCATTGTGTATAGTATATCACATTTCCTTATTTGATTCATACATTATTAGACATTTAGATTGATTTCTTATCTTGGTTATTGTGACTAGGGCAACAATAAAAGCAGAATTATAGACACTTCTTTGAAGTGTTGATTTCATTTCCTTTGCATATATAAAATATCCCCAGTAGTGGGATTGCTGAATCACATGGTAGTTCTATTTTTAATTTTTTGAAGAATGTACTATATACTGTTCTCCATAATACTAAACATAATACTAAACTGTTCTCCATAATACATAAACTAATGTACGTTTCTACCAACAGTGTGTAAAGGTTCCTTACTCTCCAACACTTGTTATTTCTTGTCTTTTTGATGACAGCCATGTAAGTGAAGTGAGGTGACAGTTCTTCCTGGTTTTTATTTGCATTTCCTCGGTGATTAGTGATGGTGAGAGTATTTCCATGTATCTGTTGGCCATTAGTATGTGTTCTTTTTGAGAAATGTTTATTAAAGCCTTTTGCCCATTTTTTAATCAGATTTTTTTCCCTGCTGCTTGTTGGTGTTCCTCGTATATTCTGGATATTAATCTCTTTTCAGATTAAAAACTTGACAAATATGTTTTCCCTTCAGATTTTGTCCCTTTGGTCTAGTGATTGTCTCTTTTGCTGTGTAGAAGCATTTTAGTTTAATATAGTCACATTTGTCTATTTTTACTTTTATTGTCTGTGCTTGTGAGGTCTTGCCCTCCAATTTTTTTAACCAGTTTGAAGTCATGAGGCATTTCCCTATGTTTTCTTCTAGTAGTTTCATAATTTTTAGTATACATTTAAGTCTTTAATCCATTTTGAGCTAGTTTTTATATATGGTAGAAGACAGGGGTCCAATTTCATTCTTCTCCATGTGAATATCCAGTTTTCCTATAATCATTTATTGAACAAAATGTCATTTCTCCAATGTGTGTTTTTGGCATTTTTGTCAAAAATCAATTGGCTATAGATATGTGAATTTATTTCTGGGTTCTCTGGTCTGTTTCATTGCTGTTTGTGTCTGTTTTTATGTCAATACCATTCTGTTTGGTTGCTATAGCTTTGTAGTATATTTTGAAGATACCTCCAGTTTTGTTTTTTTTGTTCAAGATTGTTTTGGCTATTTGGGATTTTTTGTAGTTCCATACAGATTTTAGGATTGTTTTTTCAATTTTTGTGAAGAACACCATTGGTGTTTTGGGGTTGCATTGAATCTGTAGTTTGCTTTGGGTATGTGGATATTATAATAATATTAATTCTTCCAATTCATGAACATGAGATATCTTCCACTTATTTGTGTCCTTTTTAATTTCTTTTATAATTTTTTAAAAACAGATGTCAGTATAGAAATATTTTACATCCTCAGTTAAATTTATTACTAGGTATTATATTGTTCATAGTTATTATAAATGCGGCTATTTTCTTTCTTTTTTTTCACCACACCTACCTAATTTTTCTGTATTATTATTATTATTATTTGGGATTAATTGAGGGTACAAAGAATTAGGTTACACTGGTTGTATTTATTAGATAAAGTCCCTCTTATAATTGTGTCATGCCCCTAAGAGGTGTGCCATATACCATGAAACCCCATATCTCTCCCTCCTTCTCTGTCCCCACTTGCTCATTCCCCTTCCCAATCTTGTATTAGCTCATCTACTGCCTTCATATTAGAATAGAGTACATTGGCTTCTTACTTCTCCCTTCTTGTGATGCTTTACTAAGAAGAATGTATTCTACCTCCATCCAGGTTAATACAAAAGATAGAAAGTCTCCATCTTTTTAGTAGCTGAATAGTATTCTATGGTATACAGATACCACAGCTTGTTAATCCATTCCTGGGTTGGCGGGCATTTAGACTGTTTCCACATTTTGGTGATTGTAAATTGAGCTTTGATAAGCAGTCTAGTGCAAATGTCCTTATGATAGAAGGATTTTTTCTCTTCTGGGTAGATGCCTAGTAGTGGAGTTGCAGGATCAAATGGGAGGTCTAAATTGAGTTCTTTGAGGATTCTTCATACTTCCTTCCAACAAGGTTGTGTTAGTTTGCAGTCCCACCAGCAGTGTAAAAGTGCTCCACATCCATGCCAGCATCTGTCACTATGAGACTTTGTGATGGGGGCCATTCTCACTGGGATTAGGTGATATCTCAGGGTAGTTTTGATTTGCATTTCTCTGATAATTAGGGACAATAAGCATTTTTTCAAATATTTGTTAGCTGTTTGTCTGTCTTCTTTAGAGAAGGTTCTATTCTCTAAAGAAGGTATAGGTATCATATTGTTCATAACTATTATAAGTAGGGTAATGGGGTTGTTTTCTTGATTTCTTTTTTAGATAATTTGGTATTTAGAATATAGAAATGTTACTGATTTTTGTATGTTGATTTTGCATCCTGCAAATTTACTAATTTATGTATTAATTTTAACAGTTTTTTGGTTTAGTCTTTTGGATTTTTTATAGATAAGATCATATCATCTGCAAATAGGGATAATTTGACTTTCTCCTTTCCAATCTGGATGTCTTTTATTTTATTCCCTTGCCTAATCACTCTGGTTAGGATGTCCAGTACTTTGTTCAATAGAAGTGATCAAAGTGAGCATCTTCTCCTTGTCTCAGATCTTAAAGGAAAAGTTTTGAATTTTTCTCTGGTTAGCATGAATGTTAGAGCTGAGTCTTATACATGGCTTTTATTATGTTGGGAAATGTTCCTTCTGCACCAAATTTGATGAGGGTTTTTATTATGAAGGGATGTGGAATTTTGTTATATATTTTTTTCTGTATCTATTAAAATGATAATATAGTTTTGGGGTTTTATCCTTATTTCTGTTAATGTGACTTATTACATTTATTGATTTGTGTTTGTTGGTAAGCATCCTTGTATCCCTGGGATGAATACCACCTGATCATAGTAAATGATCTTTTTAATGTGCTGTGGAATTCAGTTTTCTAGTATATCATTTGTGCCTGTGTTCATTAGGGATATTGGCCTAGTGTTCTCTTTTTTGGTGGCATATTTGTCTGATTTTGGTATCAACGTAATGATGACCTCATAGAATGAACTTGGAAGTATTACTTCTTCAATTTTCCTGGAATAAATTTGAGGAAAATTAGCATTAGTTCTTCAAATGTTTGGTAAAATTTAGGCAATGAAGTTATCAGGTCCTGGGACATTTTTGATAGGAGAATTTTTTCTTTTTCCTTTTATTTGATTCAATTTATTTACTCATTATCAGTACATTCAGATTTTCTATTTCTTCGTAAGCCTATTTTGGTAGGTTATATGTATGTGTCCACTAATTTATACAATTTTTCTAGATTATTACATTTGTTGGCATATAATTATTCATAACAATCTCATGGTCTTTTATACTTCTGTGGTATGAGCTGTCATGTCTCCTTTTTCACCTTTGATTTTATTTATTTGAGTTTAGCTAAAGGTTTGTCAATTTTGCTTATGTTTAAAATAACAACTTTTTATTCCATTGGTATTTTGAACTGTTTTTCTAGTCTCTATTTCACTTATTTATGCTCTAATCTTTATTATTTTCTCCCTTCTACAAATTTTGGGTTTAGTTTTCTCTTGTTTGCCTTGTTTCTTAAGGTGCAATGTTAAGTTGTTTATTAGAAGTATTTCTTCTTTTCTGATGCAGGAGTTTATTGCTATAAACTTCCCTTTTAGAACTGCTTTTGCTGAATCCCATAGGTTTTAGTAGACTGTGTTTCTAACATGGTTTGTTTCAAAAAATGTTTTAATTTTTCTTTTAATTTCCTCATCAACTCATTGGTTATTGAGGAGAATGTTTGACTTTCATGTAAGTTTTTGAAGTTATTCCTGTTATTAATTTCTAGTTTTATACTATTATGGTCAGAAAAGACACTTGATATAATCTCTATCTTCTTAAAATAGTTGCATATAAATGGGGGCCATCAGGGACATGTGAAAACAAATGATCCCTGACCCCAACCATTGGTATGTGGCTATTAAATTCGCTAAGACTTTTTGTGTGGTATAACATATGATTCATCCTGGGAGAATGTTTCTTGTGCAGTTGAGAAAAATATATATTCTACAGTTGTTGGATGGAATGGTCTGTAAATGTCTGTTAGGTCTCTTCAGTCTAGGGTGAAGTTTAAAACTGATGTTTCTTGTCTAGATAATGTGTCCATTGTTGAAAAATGTCTCCCCACCTTTGAATTAAATTACTGGACTATAGGGTTAAAGCTTTCCTCATTTTTATATATTCTATAACAATGTCTTACCACTTCTGTAGAGATGAGAATAACATGGAGTCCCTGTTACCAGGAAATTCTGATTCAGTGTGTTGGAATGGACCCTCCCCCCCAGTTTTTTCTTAAACAAGTGCTCTTGGTGATTTATAACATCTGTAAGTTTGGGGAACTTCCATAGCCATGGGAAGAGCATTTTATACATATGAATGCTCAATAAATATCTGTTAGATAAATTCAGCTCACTGTTTAAAAATCAGCAGTTGAACAAAGGATCTAGTAGACTCAAAGTATAAGAAAACATACTCAGATGACTTGACTTTGAGCACCCAATAATATTCCAGGAATAATTTAATGAGCCCATGAAAAAAGATGACCAATTGCATGTGGGCACAAAAATTTAATTTTGGAGAAATATACCCTTTTTATTGTGTATTTTATGGGTATAGTTATAGAAAAGTGAATAGGTATAATGTAACTTATTTTAAATTTTAATTGTTTGGAAACATTCAAATAAAGTAGTGTTATAATTTTAAGAAGTTCTCATTTCCTAAAAGGAATTTTTGAATTCTCATCATTTGCCCATGGCATATGTAACCATTCTACCTCCTTAAAATGTGATACTTAAGAATCAGAAGCAATTTATCACTTACAATACCACATGAAGATTTGTGAGGAAAGGAATTCAAAAAACCCACTGGACTCCTTTCCATTTAGTTTTGATCCATTGGATTTTGCAAATCCTTCTTTGCACATCTGCCTTACCTTTCCTGCTTTTTACCCAATGTCTTCTTTTCTTTCTGGCTGAAGTCTACCTACTGCCTCCTTGTTCTAAAAACATTTCAACTTTTACCCTGTGTTTAATTCCAATTATTGTAATTATTTATAAGTCCACCTAATCCTTCTTTACATTTCTTTTTCTTTGTTTATTTGAGAAAAGCTTTGATATCAGTCTTTCTAGGTTTTGGGGAGACTTTAGATTAGTTGCCCTTTACCTATTGTCTTTGTGGTCCCATTAGATCATGTGGCTTTGAACAACACTATCTGGCTATGTGTGAGGTGGCCAAGGGCCATTGTCCTTATCAGGAGATAGTGGGTGAGAAAAATTAGAAAGGTATGGAAATAGGGAGATTGCTGGGGCTTAGCTCCTCTGGGATGTCTCCACTATATTTTTTTCCTTCTTTACTTATAAACAATAATTCAAAGGTCATTTTCTTGCAAATATATTTTTCTACTAATTATATATATATAGTATGCTATAAAATTCCTTCTGAAGACCCAAGTAAATACTTAAAGTACTTAAAATTATTAACTATTATAAAAATAATATTAAGTAAAAAAACAATCTTACCAGCATCATGGCTACATACAGCCAAGCAGGGCTCACATCTGCATTTTAGTATTGCTTTTTGCATCCTTATTCCTTTCTGACCTTAATTCACTATTGGCAGAATCCCCTCATTTAATTTTTTGCTAGATTGGCTCGGTGCTTATAGCTCAACCAGCTAAGGCGCCAGCCACGTACACCTAAGGTGGCAGGTTCGAATCCCCAGCCCGGACCCGCCAAACAACAATGGCGGCTGCAACCAAGAAATGGCTGGGCATTGTGGCGGGCACCTGTGGTCCCAGCTACTTGGGAGGTGGAGGCAGGAGACTCGCTTGAGCCCAGGAATTGGAGGTTGCTGTGAGCTGTAATGCCACAGCACTCTACCCAGGGGGACAGCTTGAGGCTCTGTCTCAAAAAAAAAAAAATTTTTTTTTTGCTAGATTAAGACAGAAATGGAGTGTCCATAAATGCATTTTATCTGAGAGCTTCAAAGACAGAGGAGACAGATAGTTATGAGACTAGAAGAGGAGAAGCCTGGGGCTCCCAT
>CAUYTI010029472.1:0-35951 GCA_963575145.1 Galago senegalensis | reverse complement strand
GAGCTAGGCATGAAAATTAAAATTAAAAAAAAATCAACTTTATAAATGTCCATATCTCTCAACTTCAATGACTTTTGGTTAATTTTTGGTTGTTATAAAATGACACATTATTCACTGGAGAAGTTCTTTTTTTTCTTTTTTGTTTTTTTTTTGAGACAGAGCCTCAAGCTGTCCCCTTGGGTAGAGTGCCATGGCATCACGCTCACAGCAACCTCCAACTCCTGGGCTCAAGCGAGTCTCCTGCCTCAGCCTCCCAAGTAGCTGGGACTACAGTTGCCTGCCACAATGCCTGGCCATTTTTTGGTTGCAGCTATCATTGTTGTTTGGCAGGCCCGGGCTGGGGATTCGAACCTGCCACCTTAGGTGTATGTGGCTGGCGCCTTAGCCGCTTGAGCCACAGGCGCTGAGCCGAGAAGTTCTACTTGCAATTGATTTGCCGTTGATTGGGAGGACTGCCAGACATAGTGCACTTCTTTGCCCAGTTTTCAGCATTCTTTGCGGCTTCAGCATTCCACGTCTTGGAATAAATGACAAACATTTGGAAATTAAAATATGAAGCTTTCAGAAGCCCCAGTTTCATAATGGATAAGACATTGGTCTCCTATAAAATATGAAGCGTTCACAAGATAATGGTGAAGTACATGATTACATTAAAAATAAATAATGCTTATTTGATCAAATCAATTTCTAACATGTTTCATTTTTCCAATATTCTACCAAAAGACATATTTCTTCCTTTCCTAAATGATTTAATTGCATGTATCATGAAGTATCTTTCTATATGTGATTCACAGGATCAAATATTTTAGGAAAAAGTAGTCCTCCTTCATCCCAGAAGCAAAATGAACATTTCAAAATGAAGTTGTTATCTTTTAGTTGGACACCCATTGGTGACAAAAACTTTTTTTAGCCTTGGACTATGGTAATTTAGTGAGAACTAAGATCTAAGTATACGCTCTTGTCCCTCTTGTTACCCTGTCTGTAGCAGCCTTCATAGACTGATAAGCTGGATAAGCTGCCAGACTCTATGTTAAGCATTGGTAAGTTTGTGTTCTCCTAAATGAAATAAAAGAGCGGGAAGGACAAAACAAATGTCCATTCTGTTCCACACACAGAAATACAGAAAACTCAGGAAAATCAGTGCATGTTATTATAATTCAGACAAGTTAAGTGAAGATTATTTGCGGTTACCTTCAGAAAAGAAAAAAAATAGTTTCAATCTACGTCGAGAAGAAGTGTTCAGAACAGAGCAGACTTACCTGGTGTCATTGACAAGGCAATGTCGGTTATTTATGGCTGTGAGGCATTCATCCCGTACCTCTCCCAAAGCACACTGCCTCAGAAATGAAGCTGAACCTAAGGCTCGGTAGAAAAATTGATTCTCATAGCCTAGAGAATCACCAGTTTCCATGGAATTTGAGAGTTGTGATGAACGGGAAAGATAAAAGATCCTATTTCTCATTTCTCTCCTCTGAAGGCCACACATTTAGCTTTCAGTGGATACTGAATACCTCCTAAAACAGTTCATCATGGCACTCACTGCTAAATAGTTTTTTAAATTTATTGAACTATAGTATTCTTTCAAATATCTTCGAACTGTTGACTCTAGCCTAATTATCTGAGAAAATCCTTCACAAATCAAATTCATTTTTCATATGAAAATAGTTTAAATACTTTAATTGGGAAGAGAAACAAGAACACATTTGTATCGACTAACACAAATGTTCCTGGCATTTTATTTACTTTAATATTATCTCTATTATTCCTCATGAAAATGTAGCAAAGTTCGACTTATTTCCATGAAGGGAAAGAAAACTGAAGTCATTCCCAATTAAGTAACTAGCTCAGCGTGAACCATGATATCCTCCCCGATTTTTTATTTCATTTATCTATCTCCTACTTCTTCCTGCACTGGTTTCCAGGTACCTCACAATGCTAATCAACATCTTCTGTGTATGTTCCTCTTCTTAATGTGCTGCCCAAATGCACACACACTGTATCTGATATGATCATAGCAGAAAACAGTGGGACTCTCATTTACAGACACATTTTAAGGCCTATTCACTATATTTCTTACAGAGTTTAAGATTTTGTTTGCAGTTTGATATCTGATCATACGATTTCTATAGTCTACAAAATTTCTCACACTTCCTTTGTTTGTTAATTATATGTCTTTCTATATTGATAAAGTCCATTTTCTTTTCAGTTAAAATATAGCATGTTGTATAGTTACTAGCCTGGACCCTAATCTGTTAACTTTGTAGGGAAACACAGATTATTTTACCTGGATGGCTCCCAGTTTAACGTTCATTGCTAAATGGTTAATTAATAATGATCTATTGGCGAATCGTGACTTACCATTTTCAGCATGTTGTGAGCTGGGGGATTTGTCAGCCTCCTGAGGTCATTGTGCTTATTAACTATCTCCTGTTGGACTGATGGATGATGGGTCATTAAAGAGAAAGCTGTGGTGTTTATCTTTAAAAGGAATGAAAAAGTTCATATTGACAAGGTTATAACATTGAAAATCAAAGTAACAGAATTACAACTGATTTATTTCAATACGGATATTGATTAAAAATGTTTTGTGTTCTCGAGCTTTTAACATGCACCAGACTCACCTGGAGGGCTTGTTAACATGGTGAGTGCTGGCTCCACTCCCAGAGTTCCTGATTCAGGAAGCTTGAGTGTGGCCAGAGAGTTTGCATCTCTAATAGCTTCTCTGGGCCTATGTTTTGAGTACCCTTAGTGTAACTCATAGAATTATTTTGGGCAACTTGTGCCATTTCTTTCGAATATCACTGTTTTTGCTCTTAGCAACAGGTTAATTCGATGCATAAGACTTGTATATACATGATCCTATCTCATAACAGGCAAGAATTTCATATCCTCCTCAATGGCTACTTAGTACCAGAAAATTCCAATAGAACAAGAAAATAGTGCCTGAAATTTTGCAAAAGCAAAATTGGACCAATATGATATTTAGCAAGAAATACTCAAAAATGCATAGAATTGTAGTCTTTTGTTTTCATATAGTAAAGCATAGGAAAGCTCTATTATATCCGGATCATCTTCAGATTAAAAAGTATAATTGACAGTCTAGGATGTATCTGCTAATTCTATTCAGTACATTATAATGATTATGATTTATGTGTATATGTATGTTTAAACAAACCTCAAAAATTGTCCTTTTCTGTCTTAATAAGATCATAATGAGAGAGCAGCATATTTTTTTTTAAATGGAAAAATACCTGTGTAAAAATTGTGGACTATTAAAGCGGAGTGACATCTCAGACATAGTGTAGGATAGGGCTGTGCTTGTTCTTCCCTCTTTGGGAAGTCACACCCAGCCTGTGCATTATCCACCCTTTTCAGCTCTGTGCTGTCCCCTGAAGATCCTTCTTGCCTGTGCCACCTGCTCTTCCTTTCTGGCTTTCTGAATGAATTGAGCCAAAGGGAGGCACTGAAAGACCAGAGGGTGAGGAGTGGGAGCGGTCGGGCCCTGCTTCCTGTTTCCTTCCTACTTGGCCTTCTTTCTTGCCTCTCTGGGAACAGCCGCCTTCTTGATTGCACTTTCTTGACTGTAAACTTCATGTAATTATGTCTTCCTCAGACCCAGGAGTGGAAAAACTCCCCACTTCTGCTACTCATTACATTGGTTCCCGTGAGCCTGCTCTCGCCTCTGTAAATATTCTTTCATTAAAGCCCCTTCCTTCACAAGGTCTGTGTGGAATTCTGTTGCCAGAATGGCCTCTGAGTGAGAAAATCCCTTTTGTATTACCCATGGAATAACAGATTCAAAAAAGTTAATGGTGAGGTGACAATCTATATTTTTACCATAACAAAAACTGAAATCTAGAAATGCAAGTTAATAAACAGAGAACATATCCCTTGTGCTTATGGGCTCTATTTTAATAATGAGGGTGACACATGGAATGTCCCACTATACCTTTAGAAAATCATTTACTAGATTAAGCATTTTGCAATTAATGCATTCACCTTATTTATGTTTTTTTAAATAATGCTTTTGACTCATTGGTCAAAATTAAATAAAGTTTTTGGCAAAAACCTCCCCTAAACTAAACTAAAAGCATTACAAAAATATAATTTTAGAGGATGCATTAAACATTTGAGTATATTAAGCCAATCGAAGGTTGGCAAGGTTGTTTCAATAACTTAATATCTAATTTATTTGCTGATTACAATATTTTACTCACTTGATATTCACCTTATTATATGACTAATATTGCCTTTTGAATTGCATCATTTCTAAGCATGAAGCAGCAAAAACAGTCATTTGTGTTTTAAAGCACTATGTAGATAACAAGAGGGCAGAGGGCCAAATATGCCTTTAAGGTTATTATTCATGACATCAATAAAAGAAGCCAGAAGCAAATAGCTGAGCTTTTTGATGTGTGCAGAGGGTTTCCTGGGAGCCAGCTCTGTAATGGCTGAGTAGCAGATCCCTTATAATCCACCTTGTGATACTTATAATCAATACACGTGGTACCATCACATTCGCTTTCTCTACATATTAAACAATCTTGAAGCAATCTTAAAGTCTACCATTTTGAATTGATATTACATAATAGTATATATGTAATTCTCATAGCAACTCATTGTGGTAGGAATTGTTATTCTCACTGGCAAAAAATTGAGGTTGAGAGATATTTTGGATCATATAAACCATTCCTTCCTGGGCAATGTTCAGAATAATGGTGACATTCACTTCTACATTTTCCCCATTTTATAGACAAAGAGCTTGGAAATTAGATATGGGAAAAACCTCTTAGGAAAATTATAAGTGCACACCAAAGCCAAAACCTGACATGAATTTTTTTGACACTGAATAAATACTTGAATCTTTCCAGGTCAGCACTTTGGCACCTAAAATACAACTACTGCATAGGAAATAAGAATTCTAAAAACTAGTTAAAAGTCTTTATCTCAAATGTTGAAACACTAATGTGATACTATATGGTTTGCAAAGATACTAAAAAAATTTTCTACAAATATCTATCTATAGGATAACTTGCTCTTATCTTCCTTTGAGAGTTATGGAAGCTGCTTGATAGTTTAACTTTCTAGCCTATGTAAAGTTTCAATGCTTTAGAATTTCAATATATTATTTCTTTAAATACATACAGAAGTCAAATGACAATAATCACTTTGGAGTATAAAATCACATTTCTTTCTCCTGGTACACAGTTTAACTTCTATGTTCTTATTTTCATAGCTAAGCTGCTAGGGCAAGGCTTCTCTACTAAGGAGGTGTCTTAGTTTGTCTAGTGTTTTGCTAAAGAAATACCTAAGGCTAGGACATGTATAAAGAAAAAAACATTTGTTGCTCTCATGATGATGCTGGCTGGAAGATGGGGCATCTAGTGAAAGCCTTGGGCTGCTTCTACTCAAGGCAGAGGCCAAGGGGAGCTGGTGTGGGCAGAGATGAGATTCTGAAAAGGAAACGAGAGAGAGCGAGGGCTGTGTCAGGCTCCTTGTGCTCAACCAGCTTTGGGGAAACTCTTGCAGAAACTAAGAGGGTGAGAACTCAGTCCTCCAACCCCAAGGAAGGGCATTAATCCTTTCATGAGGAATCTGCCCCCATCACCCAGATATTTAATGAGGCTCCACCTGAAATATTGGGGAGGTTTGGGAGACAACCATATAAACTATAACAGGAGGGCAAGAGGAGGTAGAATTTATGGACTATAGCTTATGTTACTTGATTCAGCTTTTTCTTTTAGCAAGGAGAGGGATACATCTGACTTTTCTTAAAACCTGCATCTTTCTTTAAGCACAAACTTCCCACTTGCTTCTTGGCCTGCTGCCTCTGTCCCCACCACCCCACTGAGCTGACATTTTTTAAGACCATAAGAACTTCATCAGTGCTAAGTGCAATGGAAACTTTTCATTCCTTTGTCTGGTGTCAGCAGCACTGGGCCATGTTGCACACCTTCTTACTCAATCACTCTCTTCCCTCGGCTTTTGTGATGTCTCCGGTGTCTTCCTCCCTTTTAACAGACACTCCTCAGTCTCTTTCTTTCTCTGCTTCTCTATTTCTGCCTCACTTTTAAATCTTGGTGGTCTTCAATAATATTTTCTTGGCCCCTTTTTCTTTTTACTTTATGCATTTTCCATTTTTGTGGTTTAATGCTATTTATAAGTTGGTGATCCCTAAGCCTCTATTGGCAACTCAGATCTCATTCACATCTCATCTGGAACCTTCCTGACCCAGTTCAAGTCATCCTTGGCCTTTCCTAGTGCCTGGTCCTCATCAGGTGCTGCACGTTCTAGGGAATGGCATTATTAACCACCCAATGTTCCAAACTCCATATTGCATTCTCTCCGTGCAACTGATGTGCAACCAATCTCATTCCTATAATTGAGTACAAACTACCATCAGTCTTTCACCTACATTAATGAATAAATTTCCAACTAATCTTCCTGCTTTTGTTTGTTCCCCTTGCTATAGGTTAGAGTGATCCCTCTCTATACAGATCTGACTGTGTCAGCTTCTAACTCCTGATTGCCCTTAATGTTGCTAATAAGATCTGGTGAATTATGGCTTCTCCTTACTACTTCAGCGTCATCCCATAACTCATCTCTTCTAACTCTGTCAGACATAAATGCTGTCACTTAATATGCCAAGCAGGGTTATGCTCACATTCTCCTGCTCTCTCTCACCCAGTGTACTGCAAACCCAATGTAGTATTTCCCTCAAATACCTTCCTTTCTTTATCTGTACTTTCTCTCTTCACTGGTACAAATACTACTAATTGGATTATCATAAAGTCTAAATGTGAAGGGTGAATAAAGAACAATAAATGTTCAATATTTGCCTTCACATGACACTTACACTTTTATTCTTGCCCATTGCCTCATAAATCCTCTACTAATTTGAAGGGCTAGGTGGTCAGTTACTGGTGTAGTCTTATTTACTGTTATATCCCTAGCACCTAGCACAATGACATGGTATACACTAAAAAAGGAATTATTAAATTGAACTAAGTTGACATGTATTGAGTTAAACTTTGGAAGCAAAAATTATTCTTTCCTTTTGAAACGTTGCTTTTTAGGACTTTGTATTATTAGATAACATTCTTCTGCAGGGGTCTAGAAACTAAATCTTCAATCACATGTCATCTCCTTTAACTGAATCACCTACCCATGACAAAACGCATCGCAATAAGGCAAGTGGAGAGTTGATTTTATAGTTCTGATTCACACTCCACTTCACATCTTGTGTTCACATTGCTGATCCTTTGTTTTCTTACCTGGTAGTGTTAATAAACTCATGCCATTATTTTCACCAATTACTCTGTCATTAAAGACGCACTTGGTGAGAATAAGGTGAAATGAAAGCTGCACTATGTGTCTAGGAAATATTTTCTACTACTTTCTATTCCAGGAGATTTGCAGCCGTATTCACTATCTGCTTAACATCCACCATGAGATGTGGTTGAAGAAGTCTTGTTAGTGGAACTTAAAATCTAAGTCAAGCATCGGATCCTTACCGAGCCTGCAGCATGTTGCAGCAGTACCATGAAGCACATGCCCACCAGCATCACTGTGGGCAACACCATTGTTTCTGAGAAGAAATTAAGCAATTATGAGATTGACAAGTACATAAAGGTAGCTGACCTTATGAAAAGAATATATTTTTAAGAAGTGGCTTTTTGTAGAGTTGAAAACATTTCTATAAGAATAGGCTTCTTTAGTTAGATGAACAATTTTTATTAACAAACATCAGCCCATCCTTTAGTTACTAATGCAGCTTTTATCGCTTTGTTACTCATTTCTATGCTGGAACCCAGAAATATAAAAGTAACTTTTCTTAAGATTTTTAAGAAAGACAAAAAATTGAGCCTTGATCAATAGGTAATATTAAAACTTTGGTCTGTGACTATCTGTATCAATGATGAGCATTTCCAATTGCAAGTAAGTGTAAAAGCTGTTTTTCAATATTTTTGCTCTTGGTCACAGTAATCTTTAATATAACACTGAAAAAGTCACATATTTCCAAGGGTGTACACCAAACTAGTAATAGTGGCTACCTCTAAAGAGAGGGATATATTTATGGCTCAGTAATACTTTTAGTTTTGGTTCATATAATTCTCTGTTGTCACTGAATAATTGCAGAGTGCTCCTTTTATAACAATTCCCTCTCTTATTTTGAAAGCTATTTCTGAAATTTCACTCATTATTCTTCTTTATGACCACTAACTATTGAAACTGGCCAAGACAGTCTCATTAGGGCTCTTTTCTGAAAAGTTGGACATTCTGCCTCCTTTAATCAAGTCAAGTATGATATAGTTTTGAATATCTATCCTTAGTATCTTAGTAGTTTTGTCCTGAACATATTCAAATTTATCTAACACCCCATCAAATTTATATGCTAAATATGAACTTAATACGCCACAAACGATACATCTTTTGGTTTATTGGTATATTAGACCATGGCAATGTTGATAAAATATTAGGATTTATTTTAAGTATTCAAAGTATGCTTTCATCTACTAGTAGTAAAGTTTGGGATAAAATTAAAGTCTATAACAGTTTCTTTCTCACTAAGAATAGGTCAGAAAATAATAAAGCCAGTGTTTTACCTGAGAAGGCAGGTCGGAAGGATAAGGTGTTTCTGTGTCCAAAGGCAGGTGAATACATTTTGATCTTCAGCACAGCAGTAAATATATGGCACACAAATCATTCCCCTTTCCTGTTTGGTCACTTGGAATTGTGCAAAGTGGTAGTTATGTGCTATGGTGAAAACCCTCTAAAAATCTTATCAGTTGCTTCAGTAAATAATAGGGCATTATTTAATTCTAAGGAGGAACTCAGTTAAATATAGCAAGTCTCTTATAATTAGGTTTAACAATTACATGATTTGGATGATAAGTTAGGGAAGGCATAAGTTTTAGCACAATAGCAGAGAGTATATTAGTATTTAACTAGGTGGAGATTGATATATTTTTTGTCAATATTATTTCATGGCATCATTCACTAATTAGCTTTCAATAAATTGCCTGTATGTAAGCTAAAAATTATATAATACATATTACAAAATCTCACTTTATGTTTCACCATTAAAATTAAGAGTACAATCTGATATGAAATTTACTGAACTTAGGAAATTTATTTTTACTTTATTTTTATTATTAAATGCCAGTATATTGAAATATATTCAAATGATTTTTCAGAAACATAACTTATTGAAAGAAATGATTATCTAAATATATCAAAAGAGAGAAAATAAACCTTAGAGATATAATACATTTGTTCTTAAAACTTAATTTTTCATGTTTTTATTAAAAAATAATTTTTCTCCAAAATTACATTAATCTAGATTGAAAAGGCAGTCACATGGTGTTTTAGAGGGTAGACTCTGGAGCCAGTCATGGTTGTTTATCTCTCAGGGTCAACACTCACTAGCTGAGAAAACTTCTGCTAGTGGTTTAGCCTCCTTGCACCTCAGTTTTCTTATCTGTAAAATGGGATGGTATTATCAATAGTAACCCTTAGGCTAACTGTTAAATAAGTTAATCCATTTAGAATACCTAGGATTTGCAATATTGCAGGTACTTGGTGATTTTTATCATTACATTTAACTACTCATTAATTAATTGACTTATTTATAATGCATACTTGACCAAACCAGATACTGTGATGTTTATACAGATAGTGAGAGTTTATACAAGTAATGTGTATATAAGTAATGAGAGTTGGTGTGCATATAAAATTATAGTTTATTAAGCAAATTATGTACTATGCCACTTAAATAAGCACAATAATTTAAAGTAAATAATTACAAAACAAACAGAACAATTTTATAAGCTACTAAGAGTTATTGTGGTGGTGTTTATGGAAAGACTAGTTCAGAGTTATAGTCAATTCCTTTGCTTTGAGTGCCCATTACCAACTCAGTTCTTCCCAGTTAAATGATCCAGACTAGTGCTCCTTAAATAAAGATGTCTTATACAAGCTAAGAAATTGGCTTTCAGCAAACAAACATTTTAGTACACATATGTCAAAACAGAGTCTAGGCATATATTGATAGTACTGTAAATCTTATTTTCAAATAATCAAATTATTCCTTTGTGGGGATCTAGCTCCCTAGTACTTTTTTTCTTTTACAGTAGTAAAAGTTTATTTTAAACCTTAATCCAATCTTAGCGAGTATAAAAAATTCAGAAAGAAAAAATGACTTGCATCTATAATCTTACTTTTCAGAGGTAACCACTAATATCACCTTAGTCTATGTAATTTCATAATTTTTCTATACCTGTTTATATTATAATGGCTTTACTTATCTGCTTAGAGTCCCTCCACTATTGATTCTCCCTCCACTTATAAATTTTTAATAATTGTGCCTAAATTATTACTAAATCTCTTGTAACAGTGTTTTTGAGCATTGAAGAAGAGATAAGTAGGTTTATAGAATAAGAGCAAGATATGGGGGTACAAAGCAAGATGCATTTGCCATAGATGGCCATTGGGCCTCTATTGCTGGGGCAAGTAGACAAAGAGGAAAAAGGCTTGAATATATTACTCCAGAATAGGTGACCAAGTCCACAGCCAAAAACAGGTGGAGTTGAGTATTTGTCTTCTGAGATAGATTTACAACTGTTGAAGGCAACCCTGCCTCATTAGGAGGCAGAAACACTTGTCTCAGTGTCACCAGTCATCACATGGAAATCTCTGCTTGCTTCACAGTTAATACAGGAAGGAGTGAGATATGAGAGTCATGGAAATATCCACCTTATGGGTGTTAGTGCTTGTGGTAAAAAGCTTTTCCAACAACTCATTCCATTTTCTTTCCCCTGCCCACACTAGACACACACTATAAGTAAAGATAAAAGTTAAAAATTCAGAATTATTTCTAGAGATTAGAAATAACCACAAGAACATGTAGCTGACCATATAGCTCATGAAAAAGAGAAGCGAGAGTTAATTTCAGAACACTCTGTAATTTTAAGGAACACCAACAAGTGGCAATGAAAATGGGATAGTGGACGTGCCACTGACAAATGGTGTAGTCAGCAGGATAGTGGCCATGGACTGAAGGGGAAATAGGCTTTCAGCAAACAAAAGAAAAAGAGAGAAAAGAAATGCATAGCTATAGAGGGAAAAGAAATATACAAGAAAAAGACAGTCAACAACAGCAACAAGGAGCCACCTACCTCGTTTAGTTTCTTCCCTTGTCTCCTGTGCTTTCTCTTTCTGAATCCTAATCACCTCTTCTGTGAAGTGGCTTGGGAAAAAAGCTGACAAAGCCTTTGGAAACAAAAGGGAAAGAGAAAAGACAGACCTTGGGAATGGGAAGAACCTTTAGCAAACAAAAGCTTTAGAATCGGGGGTGAGAGAAGCATTCAGAAGATAGAGATAGCAAGGGAAGGAAAAAATATATAACAAGTAAGAAGTTCGGAAATGGGTTGTAAGAGTTTACCAGTTAGGGAAAAGACTTTCCGTCTTCCTCTGTATCAACATCCACTCTCAGCGGGAAGTGGCTTTGGAGCTATAGACACCCCCTGTCCCATTAAGGCAGTCAAAGGTTCTCTTCGGAAGGGAAGGTTAGTAAAAGGCGAAGGAAAGGCCAATAGGAAAAGGCACAAGAAAGAATCATGGCAAATGTGCTAAAACAGTTAAAACATCAGACTGAACAGCAAAAAAATCAGATGAAACAGCAGACTGAATGAATAATCTTACAGTTGAAGCAAATAAATGCTAATGTGATAAAACAGTTAAAAGAATCAGATGAAACAGTTTAGAAGACTGGATCGATAATCTTATTGAAGATTACAGTTGAAGCCAATAAATGGTATGCAGCAGTCCATATGGCTCATGGAAAGGAGAAGCGAGAGTTAAATGCTATATCATCATGGCAACTCAGATTGAGCAATTAGAAGATCAGTTGAGAAATACCACAGTCAGAATTGAATGCCATAAGTGTGGGAAGGTAGGCCATAGAGAGAAGAATGTAGGAAAAAGAAAAGAATACAGAATACCAATGAATAGGATGATTTCTCTTTTAGCGATCAAGGGAAATAAAGAGCATGTAAACCTCCAG
This sequence comes from Galago senegalensis, assembly GCA_963575145.1. NCBI lineage: Eukaryota > Metazoa > Chordata > Mammalia > Primates > Galagidae > Galago > Galago senegalensis. Next base: position 23,887 of record CAUYTI010029472.1, on the reverse strand, counting down.
ATATATGGTCAGGATCCACTGGTAAATAAAGAAATTAAAGCAGCATAGTTTCTATAACACCTTCATTCCAAACTATTCTTTTTTTTTTTTTTTTTTAACTGGGGCTGGGTTTGAAGTTGCTATCCTTGGCATATGGGGCCAGCACCCTACTCCTTGAGCCACATGCGCCGCCCCATTCCAAACTATTCTTTGGTAAAACAGTATAATGTATTCAACTTTACAATATAATTCATTGAATTCCATACCAAAGGAGGATCCTTCCTGCAGTATGCCAGACCTTTGGTGCCCCCAAGGCAAATATGGGGAAATTAAACCAGACCAATAAATGACAATGGAGCAAAAAAAAAGATAAACTAATTTTTCCTTACTTATATGGCTCTCCTGCACTGATCGGGGGCCTGCCTCTTGCTGGCTTGAACCTCCAAGGAGGAAAAGACACTCTGGAATTAGTGAACCCTTTGTCAGATGACAAGAGGGAGTAGCAAAAGGAAAGCCAAATTGGACAGGTGTACCTGTGAACCATGTAGAGAAACTCCATTTGAAAATAGGCCTGGATTCAACTACCAAGGGAAATACTCTGCAAGAAAAGTGGTGTCTTTGTTTACCCACTACTGAAGACAGAAAGTGGCAAAAGGCAGTATCTTGATCACCAGCTAGTAGATGCAGAAGCAAGGGGTAGTAAAAGCAATAGGATCTTTGCTACTAAGGATCTTCACTACTAAGGTACCTCTGGAAAAGCAAGACCTTTGGCTAAAGCAGTAGGATCTTTGCTACCAAGGTACATGAAAAGCGTGGCCTCTGGAAAAGTGGGAAGATCCTTGCTTGCAAAGATGGCAAGGAAAGTGGGACCTTTGTTCATTTGTTAACTACAATTAATATAGAAAAGGAAAAGCTTTGAGAGGGAAGTGCGACCTTTGTATTGTAAATTCTCATAGACAAAGATTTTCTCAGTTTGAAAGAAAGAAATTAAAGACCTTTCAAGGAATTAACACCTTAATCACTATCTTTTCCCTAGCAGCAACTGAAGCTTGCATTTAGATATTGGGCCCCTCCACTTAAAGAGCCCCTGAATTCTGAACTTTGAAAATCACCTTGCATTCTTTATTCTTTCACCTAGCAAGAGAAAAGGGCTGAACAAGAAGAACAACTGCCCTTGCCATACTATAAATTATCTTGAGGTACACAAAAAGGGGGAATATGTAGCTGACCATATAGCTCAGTGGTTCTCAACATTCCTAATGACATGACCCTTTAATACAGTTCTTCATGTGGTGGTGACCCTCAATAATTTTAGAATTAGTTTAGTTTAGAATATAGAGAACCACATGAGGAACTGTATTAAAGGGTCGTGGCATTAGGAAGGTTGAGAACCACTGATATAGTTCATGGAAAGGAGAAGTGAAAGTTAAGTTCAGAACACTCTGTAATTATAAGAAACAATGGTAACATCTCAGTAATATAACACCTTGGTGATAAGGGCATGAGGAAAGGATTGGCTCTCCTTAACATGAGAGCTTTTGAGATGGGAACGTCAGTGATTGGCAGTCTCTACACCTGTGGTGCAAATAGGCACGGGATCACGTCTATAAGTAACCACAGGAGAAGGCAATTGGGGAGCATATGTGCTATTCTTTCACAGACTCACTCCCTCTGACTCTTTTGCTTCTCCAGGCTTCTGCCTGAGGCTCTTCTAAGAAGGCTGCTAAGGGTCACTCTCTTATTAAGACTGTTTCTCTCCCTCAAAGACTGTCTTTCTCTCTCTCTTGCTAAAGCAAGTAGCCCTCAGGCACCTAAGGGTAATTGTTCCCGAGCAAGCTAGTGCAGTGGTCCATGTCCAGACAATAGATAAACCCAGGGCCAGAGACCTGGCCAGCTCTGGGCCCAGACAAAAACACAATGGCATTATAAATTTCCTGGGTAGACATTGCCCAGCCAGTCAACTTGCTGATTAAACATATCTGATAAGGAAACAATGATTGAAGAAAAGGGCTGATGCTGCAAAAGTCTGTACTGGAACAATTTGGCACCACAATGGTACATGGTTTTCTCTTGGTGTCAAGTGGGCCAACAGGAGGTAATTAAGGCTTAAATTATTCTATGTGAACTCCAATCAAAAAGTCTGTTTATTAGGCCAGGGTACATTGGAAGCAAGGGACTATGAGTGGTAATTACCTGACAAGTTTGCCATGACAGCTAAAGGATATGTTTGAAGACACTTAGAAGAGTTCCTGAAATATAATACGTGCTTAATAAATGTTACTGTTGCTGCTGCTGTTTTTATTATTTTAATCTAGCTCCAATTTACCTTTCAATGTTATCTTCTAATATTCTACTTGTGCAATACAGTTCCCAAACTAAAAATCTAAAATAATTACAGCTTGCTGTTCATTGTATTACGCTATTCATAATTTACCTTTCCCGGTAGTTTTTTAAAGAATGTATTATGTTTCTCTTCCTGCTCTTCTGCATACTAATTCTTTTCTTTAATGCATATTAATTCTTACTTATCCTATAAATACTAGCTCAAATATTGTTGGTGGCATCTTCCTTGAACAGAATTAGTCTATCCTTCTCGAGACTGAACATTCTTCTATTACACCACTTAAAACATTAATCTATTTGCAGCCAGAAACTAGACCTTACTCATCAATGCATACATGGCTTATTCAGTACTAAACAATAGTCTGTAGTGTTTAAAGCAGACCACCAAGTATCACCTGCCCAAGTTTGAATTCCAGCTTTCCATTTGTAAGTTAGCATGACCTTGATCAAGGTAATTAACTGTGCCAAGTCTCAGTTTTCTCATCTACGAAGTGTGTATGTGGGGATAACATACCCAAGTTACAGAAAAGACAATGGAATAATTGATTTATAATGTTTAATATCATGACTAGATTGTTATGAGTAAACTCTACTTGTTATTATAGCATACTACTACTTCTATTATAGTAGAAGAATGTGGAAGAAATTTGATCACATACAAAAATTACACATTTTATGTTTTTGTTGTCACAATTTCCATCTTTTTATATTGTATATTCCTTAAGAAATTCTTAAATCTATGATTACTTTAAACAGTTTAACTTCAGGAATATGTAAGATGGAAAACATTGTGTTTCTCCAAGACAGTTGACTCATAATACTGGAAAAAAGCTGCAAGGGGTGTTAATCAGAAGAGGAAATATTTCAAAGATAGTAGCAACTAAGAACAAATTATAACTAACAGAGGCAAGAGAAGAAAAGATGATGAAGCTTATGTTGAAAAAAGAAAATCTAGAGATGGGATAGAAAAATAAGGGAGATGCACGATTCTTGATTCTTTTCTCAGTTTTTAAAAATAGTTTGACTAGTTTAAGATAAGTATTTCATAATACAATCTTCATGTTATTGAACATGAAAATTTAGATGCTCTGTAATGCCTCTGAAACAGTATTTAATGACTTTAAAAGGCAAGTTATGAAGAAACAATTAGGTAGGCATGCCTAGCCCTGTATTAGACTGTGGAGATGGAAAAATGGAGTCATTATAAAAAAAGCAGTTTCATCAAATTCTGGAAGTGAGACTCCCATAAGCTATGCAATTCAAACAGCTTCATGTTATGAAAGTGAACTATCCCAAGATTAGTCAATTAGGGCAAGATTGCTTAATAATTTCCTCAAAAGGTGGGGTCCTTACCCAGCCTTTTAGAAAATACCAAAGATGTTTGTATGGCTCTCATTTAATGGCTTGAAAACGTAAGCTTAACGTTGGGTTTTTACAATATGTATTAAAGAATTTTCATCAGTCATGTTTCAAGAAGACTACACATTGACCAGAGCTTTCGAACAAATTTGTAAATATGTACATGGTCACAAGGAAAAATAAACTACTATTTGTACTTGCAAGATAAGCTAGAAGGTGTGATCAAAGGAAGGAATGGTGAAAATTTGGCACACATCATTAGGAGGAAAAATATTTTTCATGTTTGATCAAGTGGAAAGTCCAAAGAACAATGAAAATAACCATCATAGAAAAAAAGATTGAAGGCTGGGTGTGGTGAAACGCACCTGTAGTCCCAGCACTTTGGGAGGCTGAGGTGGGCGGATCCCTGTGCTCAAGAGTTCTGAGACAAGCTTGAGCAAGAGTGACATCCTGTCTGTACTAAAAATAGAAAAATTAGCTGGGCGTTGTGCTGAGTGGCATTGTGCTGAGTAGCTTCTTGGGAGGCTGAAACAAGCGGATTGCTTGAGCCCAAGAGTTTCAGGTTGCAGTGAGCTAGGCTGACATGATAGTACTCTACCTAGGAGAGAGAATGAGACTCTTATCTCCATTAAAAAAAAAAAGAAAAGATTGAAGATTATTTTACTTCTCCTCTTTCATTTGTGTGTGAAAAGAAATATGAAGTCCTGAAGAACTTCTGGTAATACCTTTCTTGTGTTACTGTGATGATTTATAACAAAGAGGCCCTGGCAGCAGCCTATACTGCTAGGTTTCTGTCACAGTAACGGAAATGTATCTTTAACTTACAGATGTAAAGTGCATAGGATTTTCATGGATACTACCCAAGCACTTCTTAAAAAATAATTTGATTTACTCTCATCATTGTCAGTATTTATTATGTTGGAAACGTAGTGGGTTTTTTCCGTCCTGGTGAAGAGGATCTTCCTTCTATTAATTGACAGTCTGCATCATTCTTCACCAGCTTCAGATGATCTAAGTGTACAATTCCTTCTAATGTGAATTCCCTCTCACCTCAATAAGAAGTTAAATAAATAAAAAATTAAGTTGTCGTTGTTGCTACAATCTCAGTTATCACCATCAGTAAATGGCACAGAAATGGTGCTATTGTGCCTTGTACAATTGTGCTCCAATTATATGAGGGATCATTTAAAAGGCCCACATTGGTTGAGTACTGGACATTGTTGGTACCTGCCCAGACCTTCCTCACCAGCTGGTGCACCCGTCCTCCAGATGCTATGAGTTCTGCTCGTCTGTCTGGGTGGTGGCTCAGGTGCCCTGTCCTCTATACAATAACCCTTGCCCTTGCTCCAGGATGCCATGCAACATTTAGAGACCCTTGGGGGCCAATGATATTCCCACAGAAAAGCTGGTTCTCTTTTCAAGGTGGAGTTAACTCTGTGATGCAGTGTGAGCTCTCGCATGCTCTTGCAGTGGTTCTCAACCTTTCTAATGCTGTAGTGTATTTTCACTGTTAAAAAGGGATTGCAACCCACAGGTTGAGAACCGCTGTATGAAGCGAGTCTCTACTACAAACCACGCTCGTGCTCATCCCGTCCACCACCGGTTTTCTTCAATGGCCTTCTCCTGAGGACGCTCCTCAATAAGTCACTTGAGTCAGAATCCCCCTCCTACTTTCCCTTTCTAAGAAACTGACTCAAGCCACTTGTTTCTCCCTTCCAGGTCAATATGTGATGGGGGTTTTCTAAGTCCTGGTCTTATTTAGTGGTAGAAATCATTCTAAAATTGACAAAAAGTAAAAATTTCACAAGTTAAAAAAAATTTCCTCCAAACCGCGAAGTTAAAATTTCAGCAGTTTAATGTGATGAGTAGCTGAATTATTAGAAACATCACTATGCATATGATTTTCCACCTATAAAGAATTAAAACGAGCTGATTTAAAGGTCACATATTCAGTTGTGTCATTTGGCAAAACAAGGTAGGAATAGAGAAATCAAATTATATCAGATTTTTTGTATTAGCAAATAAAAACTATAGAATAATGGGAAGTTGTACTTTCAGAAATAAGTGCCTTCACATGTAAGGCACTCTGTAGTTTATTCTAGCTACTTACCTTCACAATTAGACATGGGGGTGAGAAAAACATTCTCAATTGCCAGTTCTGGTGTGAGAAGGAGTGTAGCAGAGTGAAATAGTCCAGGGAAGTGAAACAATCCAATTTTCTGACATGCCAAAAAGTTATCTATGTCCCAATTTGACTGTGAGGATCAGGTAAGGAAACGTTTGTGAAAGTCCCTGACAGTAGTTTTGCAACTGATTTACTCCCCTTTTAAGGACTCAGGTCAGGCTTTTAGTCATTTTTCTGCTATCTCATTTCTTCAAGTAAAAAATGAAACAATATGTAAATGCCTGCATGTGTATTTCTCAGATTTGTCCAAAAAAAAAAAAAATAGGAGAGAAACATTGCAAATTGTGGTACAAGTACAGTGCAAAATTTGAGAAAAGCATATTCTTAGCTAAAGAATGTACAAACTAACTGGGGCTAAATTTTAAATTCCAAAGAGAACAATCAGCAGTTGACTTAAATAACTACATCAGGTTGTTGATATGGGAAGCTTGAGAGACCAGGTAGATTTTGATTTGACTCCTCCCACCATGGAGGCTATGTCCACACCCATTTTCATATACTTCCTTAAATACATTAATTCTACTTCAGACACTTTTGGTGAGAACTTCTAAGCCCAAGAAATCTCTCTGCCATTAATCTGTCAACCAACAGCCATATAGGGGCACCACAATGCTCCAATTTATGCTCTCACAAGTAATTTCAACATTGATAGAATAAACCCATTGAAAACCTGTTCTGAGTCATCTCAGAACATCGCCCCTAAAAATATGTTTTGTCTCTATTGCAGAGTTTCAGTTTGGGGACTATTGTTCTTTCAAATATAGTTTTTGAGTCTTTATCTTTTGAACAATACCCTTTTTCAGGTAAGATTTCAAATATGTATTTTTCCCTTAAAGGGAAATGTGACAAATGCTTAAATAGTTGTAAACTAGAATGCTGTTTTAAAGTGAAAGTGTAATGAGTTAATTGCGATGAATTTGGTGGGGCGGGGAATAAGACAGTGATTTCAAGATGAGGTATTCCTTTTCTGAATGAGAAGATTTGAAAACCTACACACAAGTATAGGGAATGGGCATTAATCTTTTTCTAGTGGGAAAATTGTAATTTGGGCTAATTAATACCTTGATTGCTTTTCTCCACTGGGATTTTTACCTTATAACTCTATGTTTAACAAAAAATTCAAAGCATTAGAATAGAAGAACTTGTTGGTCCCCTAAAGAGTAAAACAAATAATTTGTTACCAAGACTATTATTTATTTATTTACTGTAGCTTATTTACATAAAAAAACTTCAATATCTTTAGGGGGTACAAATGCAATTTTGTTACAGAATATATTGTACAGTTGTGAGGTCTGAGCTTTTGGTGTGTCATTACCTGAGAAGTGTACATTGTACCCTATCAGTAAATTTTCATTCCTCACCCCTCCCATCCTGCTACTTATGGAGAATTCAGTGTCTGTTATTCCACTCTGTGTGACCCTGTGTACCCATGGCTTAACTCCCACATGTAAGTGAGAACACATAGTATATGATTTTCTGTGTCTGAGTTTCTTCAGTTAGGATAATGGCTTCCAGTTCCATCCAAGTTGCTGTGAAACTTGGAAAGAAGTATGAAGAATGCTCTAAGAACTCAAAATAGACTTTCCATTTGATCCCACAATCCCATGACTATGCATCTACTCAGAAGAATAAAAATAATTTCATCATAAGGACATTTGCACTGATTGAAAGACATTATTTCATTCTTTTCTTATAGCTGAGTAGTATTCCACGGTATGTGTGTGTGTCTATATATGTGTATACACACCATGTATACCCACCACATTTACTTTATCCATAAGACTATTATTAAGAAGTAAAGTCACCTACTCTTGTTGTTTCTCTGGCATTAAGCTCTAAGAATAAGCTTTGTAACAAAGTAAAGAAAATACTGAAGCTGCAATTTGGAAACTTCTGCTGCTTCTTTGATGTAAACACCCAGTATCCAGTGTGCAGAGCAATGGCTGTTTTTTTCTTTCCTCTCTCCATTTTCCTCTTTTATCATTATGATTAGGAATATCTTGGATATTATGCATAGGAAACATTGAAGCAAAAAGTTAATTGCTCTCAATAAAATAGAAATATTTATGTTTCGTTGTTATGTTGGTAGAGACAAAAGAAAATAAGATCAGAAACTAGTTTATTGATGGTATTTTTAAATTTCAAAGATAGAAAAAGTGAAGACATTCTCAATAGCACATTATAAAGTGAAATCAATACGTGTATTTGAATTATTATGATTATGACTTCAACTTACTATATTCATAAAGAATTTTAAAGAAAATAGCTAAAATGTATTACACTAAGATATGGGTAAAGGAGATCAAAATATCTTTCAGTGTTCTATGCTGTGAATTACTTAAAGTGAGTTTTTAGTTTTTAGTAAGAGATAAGTACTAAAAGAGTTAACTTTCACTTCTGATATTTGTATCCAGAAACAGTCCAATAATCTTAGACTGGTTATAACTCTATGTATACATATCCTCAAGAGACATGTATTTCATGCAGAGACTATAATCATGTTCATTATTTTATTTGACTAAACTAAAGGAAACAAAATGCTTTTATAGATAATTAAAACAAACACATTTTGTGTGTGTGTGTAGATATCCTGGTCCAGTTTTGTGCTATGGAATTGTTATCATATACTTTAGTTATTATTGTAACTATGATTTATGATACTGTATAATTTATGAAATACTCATTTTAGTGAGCGATTTTTAATAGCCTCTTAATATCACATTCATCTTCCTGACAGTCCCAGTTTCTATTTGGAAATTCTTATGGTTCTGGGAATCTGGTTCTGTACTTGGCTCTTGGCAGAAGAAAGGAGGACGTGTGAATTCAGCTAAATTCCTCCTTCAGAAAGGAGGACGTGTGAATTCAGGCCACTTATTTGGGCCACCCTGTTCCTTGTGCAGGTCCAGTTCAAAGGAGCCACAGGTCCATATTTTCTTGTTAGTATGTAAACATATTGCTTAACTTTTCCTCTCTGGAAGATATGTCATCTGGACAGGTAGCCTGAGATATCTGTGGTATAGTTGCCATTATTATATTTACACTCTTTAATTCTTGAATTGCCTGTAATCAAACTTTTGCCCTATGACTCCATAAAACACTGCCTTTTCAAGGTCACTAATGACTTCAGTTGTTGGTCATCTTCCCTTATTTGATCTATTGGTAGCATATTCCTTATTCTTGAGACTTTTTAAAAATTTCATATTATTATGGGAGTACATATAATGCAGCAGGGTTTGCTGAGTGATGTCCATTTTTGATGTGGTGTGTTTCCGTGTGCCATCACAAGAATGTCGGCGCTTGAATTAAAGCAACAAACAAACATTTATAAACTTCATGTTCCTTTGAAAAAGTGGAAGTGAATCAGGGACATATTAGTCCAAGTTTATAGGGATAATACCATGAAGAAAACAGTAGTACACAAAAGGATTAAAACACTTTTTTGATAAGGGAGAATGTGTCAGTCATGAAGAGAAGGCCAGACAGCCAGTAATAAGCAGAACTAATGAAAATACTGTAAAACTTCATAGAGTTGTGAGTAAAAATTATCACCTGACTATGAGAAGCTTACCAGGTCAAGGGAACATCAATAAAGAAATAGTTAAGAAAATCTTGGCCAACAACTCCCATGGCTGGTGCATCACAGTGGTGCACCAGCCTACATGGTGTAAGGAAGCTTTTAGCCAGTAAACAAGTAACTGTCGTGGAACACCCTCCCTACTCACCTTATCTGGCCCCTACGACTTTGACCTCTTTCTTTACTCAAAGCTAAAGGAAATATTGAAAGGAAGACATTTTGATGTCCTTGAAGACATCAAGGGTAATATGATGACGGTTTTCATGGCCATTGGAGAAAAAGGGTTTCAAAATTGCTTGGAGTACACTACATGCTGGCATTAGTGCCTAATTTTCTAAGGAGAGAGCTTCCAAGGTGTTCACAGTGATATTTGGCAATGAGGTATGTAGTGCTTTTTCTAGGATGAGGTTATGAACTTAATTGTCAAATGCTGTACACTCACTAAATTTGCCAAGTTCATTCAGTACAACTTCATGACATTCATCTTGGAAGTTGTTTATGCTATCTATTCAACTTGTTCTGTCCAAAAATGTGCCCAAAGTAAGTAACATTTTGTAGCAAAGAAAATCTTCTGTTATGACCCAAATGAAGTGTAAAACTTGAGCTGAGTCGGGATTACTAGTTGATTCATCCAAAGCAATTGAGTAATACATATTTCCCTTTCGAAGTCTTACATGAAGTTTTTCTGTTATTTTGAATTCATGCTGCCGTTCAGTTACAGTTCTCCATGAACAAGGCAGTTTGTACCTTGAAACATTATTGGGGTTGAAGCATCCTACAACTTTGATGATGCAGTTTTCATAATTTCCACATCACTGAACGGTTTCATAAGTTACTCTATAAGTTGCTTCAGTGGCATTACTTCCAGGTCTTATTGCTGACTGAAAAAATTGTCTTTGCTTTTCATCTTTTTTAGGGTGGGGGCGTGGATATAACACCTTTTGACTCTTTTCCCTTACATATTTTATTTATTCCGTGCTGTCAGGTAAAAATCCACTTCCACTAACCTTGCTCTTGTTGCTTCTTCTCCTAAACGTGATGTTTCATGTTTACCAAAGGGCTAGAGATGCTAATACTCTTCTCATTGTCTTTGCTAAATTGAAGAGTAGTTGTTGTAGCGGGAAATACACAAAGCTTTCTTTGGCAGTAAGAACAGATTCTTATAATTATCTACATTAGTCTTAAAACACAGTCATGTAACAATTATTCAGTTATTGTTTTCATCCATTTACTTATTTTCTATTGTATCTATTTTTAAAATTGTTACTCAGTTAACATCATCCCCAGTACTGGGTGGAGAACACTTACCAGAGGACTAGCTTAACATGCACTTAACAGAGGGCTAGCTAAACTTTTAATTATATTTTAAAAAGATATACTTGAGGAAATGTAAGGAAAGCCCAGCAGATAATCTTTTAAGGAATTGTTACTGCCTAAGGAAATATGTGATGAAAGGAAATATGACTTTAGTAGATAAATAAGAAATGATGGCATTCAACAATAGGTTAGTGAAATAATCACTGAAGTTGGAATTGGAAAGCCTGGGCTTAGAATCAACATGAGACTTGGAACTTCTAATTATTCTTGAAACCTCCTCTTTGAGGTTTCTTTGTTTCTCTCAAAAGAGTACAGGACCACAGAACCTCTGAAGATCAGTTTAAACTCAGACATATCATATTTGCAGGATGAGTATACCAAAAAAATACGTCCAGAATTTCAAAACAAAAATAATAACATTCCAAGTAGAATATCAGAAGTGTTCAGAAACAATTCAACACCATATTTCCTGAACATCAAATATGGGTCTACAGCAGCGGTTCTCAACCTGTGGGTTGCGAGCCAGAGGAACTGTATTAAAGGGCTGTGGCCTTAGGAAGGTTCAGAACCACTGGTCTACAGGGTGCTAAGTGCTTTACAGGACAAGAAAAAAAATCATCAGTGACTCCAAGTCATTTATATAACCTATTTGGGTTGATGCACAACTCACATGCACAGAGTTGTTTCCCCGATTCAGCATGTGGACACATTCCAGTGTAACTCTAACTCTGGAGACTTAAAGAGACTCAATTACTTTTCTACAGGGTCAAGCTCTTCTGAAGACCTGGAGAATGCAAATTTTCTTCTGATTATATCTTTTCCAAAAAAGAATCCTGATAGATCTATTAGTAGTAGTATTAGTAGTATTTTAATATGAAATGTGGAGGGAAAACAGTTACTATGACCAGTGCTGTTTGCTGTCTCATCTCTTAACTAGTTCTCCTCATACCTTGCCTTTCCACTTCTTCTCTGGGGTTGGGATCTTTGTAATTGAGGAAGGAGTGAACACAATAGCATCAGGATTTAAAGTCAGGAAGGTAGTAGTGCAGAGTCTCTAACTTGAGACTACCATCTCCTGCTTTACCATTAAAATGAGACTTTGCCCACCTGCTTCTCATCCTCCTACCCAAGCAGAGCAAGCATCAAGACAACATGTTCTGCATTGGAATTCCTCCTTCCAGATTTGTCACCTACAAAGGGGTCAAGTGGCCACTTAAAAATCCCACAATGCCAGAACCAAAGCAACCCTCAGATGATCCTGGAGTGATCCATGCTCCTGTCTGTCGGATGCTGCAGGACTGATGTCTCCGTTTGCTCTAAGGGACATCCTAATAGATGGTAAAGTTTTAACATACCTCTCTTCCTTATCATTGTCCCTTGGACATCAGTTCAAGTACCCTGCTAAATGGTTGAGTTCTCTCTAATGAACAGCGGAATGAGACTTCTTTTTGCTCTGAGTCAACGTTGTTCTATAAATGCAGTCTAGACTTCCATTCATATGTTGGGAACACTGTCATCCTGTTGTCATAAGGTATTTTCGGCACTGAAAGACAAGCTCACTTTCTGAATAAGATACTTTTGCACTAGTATTTATTGCTTAACTTTTTTTAACCATTGATTTTGAACCTAATTTCATTCCAGCTTTTTGATGTTTGCTACCCTTGATTCTTCCAGGTAAGGTACAGTGTGAGCCACCTATTCAGGTTTTGGATGATTATCTCCCCCTTTAAGGGCCCCCTTTTTATATGACAATGTATTTAGAAAGTTAAACATGCAATAGAACGGTCCCTTTTTGAACACAAAAGAAAGCAAAATAAGAGGCATTTCATCCAGTTCATGATGAAGCTAATGAAATTCCTTTTCATTCTGGGTTACTCTCCCCTAATGAATATACTGGAGCCTGCCAGAGTCAGTGCCTGCCTTCCCTACACCATGCCTCAGGCCAATCTCAAACTTTATGGCTGAAACATGTATTGCTGGATCTTACCCCAGTTTTTGATTCAGTGGATTTTAACAGGTTCCCAAGTGATGCTGGCTGGAGATGACTCTTTAGGAACCATTGGCTTACACTTACCTACTCTGTATAACTACACGTATAGTTTTTCCATATAGCACTCCACATAACAATTATAACCATCTTATCTCTAGGAGAGTTTATTTAGGATACCTTGCCTGAAGTTTGGGGCTTCCTGGACATTTCAGGAGAAGTTGATAATATCACTTGGTTTAACTAAGTAACAAAATATTATCTACAAATTCCTGAGAAGTTGCTCATTGCTATCCTAATGCATTACCTAACTATGTGTTTGCATAGAAGTTGCTGGATGCCCTGATTAACAGCATCCAACACAGGTTAGAATATATATTTTTCCCACTACAGAATAATTTATTGTAACGCACAGTTTCAGCACGGGATGCTCCTATGTACAAGCACACGACACTCCTGACTATCCTGACCAGGGGACCCGTTGTTTCTTCCCCTCTAGCCTTGTGGACCTTTCTGATAGAAGATTTCAGGTACTGAATCTCCTTGGCCCGAATGTGCCTTCTTGGTCGTGGCCTCGTTCTTCTTTTCCAGCTCTTGGCATTGGCCATTGAGGGCTTGCTGCTCTGCTCTCTTCCTCTGGCTGTCCCTAGTGGCTGCAGTCTTGTTTTGCTCCCCCTTTCAGCTTCTGTATCAGCTTCTGACCCTTTACTTTTGCTGCCGCAATCTTCTCTCTAGAAGGGTCATAAGGCCTGGGCCCTGCAATGCCGCAGAGGCCACCTGGACATGGCAGGCTCCTATTTGGAGAGCCCTTGGAGCTAGAAGGGGTATGCTGGGGAAAGCTCAGACAGGACCCAGGCCTCATACTGCTGCCACTGTCACTATCTGAGGGGGTGTCTTCCTCCTTTACACACTGAGGAATCATGGAAATTTAATCAGTAGATCTTGGCCTTCTGTCTCTTTCAGAAATATCCACTGCATTGCTCAGCTCTAAAGTAAAGGAATGATCTGGAGGACAGGACCCTGGGGAAAAGGGGAAGAGGTTACAGTAAGGTGAAGAGAGCAAGGTGGTCAGTTTTTATGAACCATTCTGGGAAATGGCCTCTTGGGTTCACTTTCCAGGGGGTCCTTCTTATTAGTCTCCTGGAGAAGAGACTAATGAGGCAAAAGAGATCACACGTCATCCGATGTGGCCCCAAGCTCACCAGGCATGGTTCCAAAGGAGCATCAAAGCCAAACTCCTTCAGACCCATTTTCTCCAATATCCAACCTGTTTCATAAAGGCATCCTCCTGGCTATGGCTAGAGGCACTGACAACCCACCCACAGCCAGCCTTTCCCAGGAGCCCAACTTAGCCTTGCTGCTGGAGATTCTGGGAGGTCTGACGTGCTGGGCCACCCGCAGGTAATCATCTAAGACGTCCAGGCTTTCTTCAGCCCCCAACCTGACTTGTCGAAGGGGGTCATCCAGCCTCTCGCCAACGCCTCCCTGCTCAGGAAGCTCATCTCAGACACGTTGCTGGGCTTTCCTGGAATCCAGGAATGTACTTAATTCCAAGGTGTCTTTGCCGGTTACAGCAATGCTACTTCTGGGTTGTGAGAAGCTCCAGAGCTTAACCGTCTGGGGTTGGGGCTGCAGAGCCTGGTGATGCTACTAGCGCTGCTCAGGCCACTGCTGCGCGGGCGCTGGGGCCGCTGAGACGCGGGAAGGGAGGAGGGACTGGCGCGCTGGCTGCGGGGGACCCTGCGGACAGGGCAGCAGAAAGTCCCGAGGTCAGAATCTTGTGAACAAACACAGGGAACTAAGGATCGGATCATAGTTTCCCTCTAATCAGCATTTTAAAACTAGATTCAACTGTCCGTGATAATATTAGCAAATAGTCCCCTCATTTGAATAACAGTTTAATGAAACGCTGCTGGACCTTTAGATAAAACGTGGGAAATCGAACATGTAACCTTATAAAATGAGATAAATTTGATTTATATCCATTAACTACCAAACAGAGAAATAAATTTAATTTAGCAAAATTTTTTAAAAAATGTCTGTTTGCTAGGTCACCATTAGTGTAAGAAGGACCAGATTTCTTTAAATCAGAGGAATTTACCACAGGTGCAGATCACGTTTGCAAGATGTTTTTCCAGTGTTCTCCCCACCCCCTTGTTGCCCACTATTCCTGGGCTGAGCCTGGAAGGTGCTTCTGCCTCCTCAGCCACTGGGCGTACGGGAGGTGCCCTCGCACCCAGCTTCAGCGCTTTGTCACACGTCACTCAGTGCATCGATTTTGTCCTCACCGCTTCTCACCATTCACCGACAGTGATCCCAGGATTACTTTGAGCAATTGTCCATACACAACAGATTATTTCTACTATTACAAATAATCTTTCAACGAATAATCTTGCATATATATTTAAATATTTTTGAAATACATTTCAAAAATTATTTCTGAATTACAAATAATGTTTCCATGAATAATCTTGTATATATGTATTTTAATATTTTTGTAAAAACAATGTGAAATTCCTAGAGGTCAATTAAAGACTAAATTCTAAGAGGATTAATGTATCAAAGAATAAAAACACATATATTTTGATAGATGGTGACAAATTACTCTCCAAGAAACTGTACCAGTTCTCCCTGCTTTTAAATGAAAATACTGATAAAAGCCTTTATTCAATTTATAAATATAATTGTAAGCACTGACTGTCAGCCTACAAACTTTAATTTAAACTTATTTTTAATGAAGAATATAATTTATAAAATATCAAATAAGATATTTTGAATGAATATATTCAATTAGCATATTCAATAAAACATTGAAAAAGCATAAATCTTTCTAAGGCTACTACTATTTTCATTTTTTAATGCTGTTTTCTGCCAGAGGTAACAGAGGTACAGTGGATCAGTCTCAACCAACCAACACAGACTGTTCACTCTAGGTTGTTTTCTTTTTTCTTTTTTAATTTCAGTAGATTTAGTGTGTATGAGTAGTTTACTGGTCAGCCTTAAAAACTAACAAAACCACGGTCCTGAAATATTAACTGACTTGCATATTAACAATTGCAAGTTTAAAAAGAGTAAATGGAATTCCGTTGTCCTTGTACTCAGAAAAAGTGTTTGTTTTTGTGTTATAAGTGTGGAATGCTTTTTCTGCTACTACTAGGAGGTTTCAAGAGAAGGATGTTTTAAGGCTGGTCAAGTGAAGCAGGGGAAGTGAAGAAGGAACCAAGATACTTGTAACTGGTTGTAATCAATTAGTTGTAACCACCATTGTGCTTGGACTGGCCCAGGATGCAGAGAAGAGATAATAGCTAATAGCTTGGACGTGCTTAGTGAGACAGTGTAAGTTGAGCTTCCTATGCCTCAAATTATTACCACTCCAAGCTTAGTGTAATGCTTGAAATTCAACTATTACAAATTCATATGGTTAAAATAGAAATAAAATCCATAGGAAGCACCTGCCAATTTTTTTTATTACAAACATACATTAAGGCATTATTTACTGTAGGTGAGTCACTGCGAATTGATTCTCAACCTGGTTGTTAACTAGATGGACCTTGAAAGAACAGGCAATGAAACTGTTATATTCTGATGAGAAAGTATTACAAAAAAAGAGCTTACCTTGTTAATGTTAACTCCTTCCTTTTTTATTTCAAAATATTAGGAGGAATTGTTACTTCTTGGGTGGGGAATAGCTCTACATTTTAAAGAATATCTTGCAAGCCATAAATTGCAACATGCAGAACTCCTTTCTAAAATGACAAGTTAACTGGCCATTAATTTCAACAAAAAATCCTTTTTTAAACTTCATTATTTTTATTAACAAAGTCTCTTATACCACATACTTATTAAGGTAGTTGAGATATTTGTAGCAGTTATCTCTGTAGTTTTCTTTGAGTAGACCAGCTGTATAACTTGGATTATGAATTTCTGATTAAAAATAATGACTGTTCCTGATGTATAGATTAAAACTGACACACATATTAGACATATTTATGCTAGAGCATTTTAAATTATATTGGAGACATCAAAACACTTCCATTCTTGGACTGTCATTGTAATTAGTATGTGCCTTTAGTATGGTATTTATCATACTGGATTCAAATTGCTTATGTATTTATTATTTCCCTTGACTGTAAGTCTTTTAATGCTACGGAAATACTGAATTACTCATTTATCAGTATTACTGAATTACTCATTTATCATAGTATAGTCTTGGGCTCATAAATTATAGCTATCCCACAGGTAATAACATTGCTTGTCAGTCACTTACTATGTGCCAGGCAGCAATTTATTTTCTTTCTTTCTCTATTCTTTTTTTCTTTCCTTTCCCCCCCTTTCCTTCCCTTCCCTTCTTTTCTTTCCTCTCTTTCTGTCTCTCACTCCACTTTCTTTCTTTCTTTTTTTGTAGTTTTAGACAGAATCTCACTCTGTCACCCTGAGTAGAGTACTGTAACATCACAGCTCACAGTAATTTCAAACTCTTGGGCTTGAGTGCTCCTTCTGCCTCAGCCTCCCAAGTAGCAGGGACTACAGGTGTTTGCCACAATGCCTGGCTATTGTTTATAGAGGTGGGGTCTTGTTCTTGCTCAGACTGGTCTTGAACTCCTGAGCTCAGGCAATCTACCCGCCTCGGCCTCCTAAAGTGCTAGGATTATAAGCATGAGACACAGCACCTGGCCCAAGAAGTATTTTAAATAACAAACTAAACAACTCAAAATATTACTGAAACAAGTTATACAGTTTAATGAGATGACTGGATAAAAGATAGGTATAAAATTGTTTTTAAAAAACAATACCAATGACCTTTTAGACATTAAAAATATGTATCATTATTCTAACATTAAAACTTTTACATTTTTAAAAATAAATGTTATTAGAAAGAAATAAGGAATATATAATAAAGACACTATTTTGTGAGACAGAATCCCTGACAACCTGGCTAGGGTGCATTGGCCATCAACTATGTGCCCATCAATTCATGAGTGGATTAACAAAATGTACTATTCAGACATGAAAAGAATGGATTAACACCTTTTGCTGCCATTTGGAAGAAACTGGAGACTATTATCCTAAGTGAAGTATCTCAAGAATGGAAAAACAGACACCACATGTATGCGCAAATATTAAATAAATTTGAATTAACCAATGGGCATAGAAGTGCACAGAGGAAAGTGAAGACTCACTGGAAATCAAGTCAGGGTGAAGAGGGAGGAAGGGAAGGGCACAAAACCCACCCAACTCGTACAATGAAGACTATTCGGGTGATGGGAACTATTATAGCCCCGACTCAAGCCATGTATCAGAGTATCTGTGCCCACTTAATACTTGGAAATTAAGAAAAATAAAAAAGAAGAAACTTTATACTGATAGGTATCTTGTCTCCCATTTAGTCAATGTCCAATTGAGAACATAGTTGGTGATCAAGACGTCTGCCTTCCTGCAGTAAATACCGAATCATGGCCTGTAAATCACTCTGTGTGCCCTGCAAGCCACAGGAAGTTGTCTGGGGGAACTTAATATTGAGGGGAGGAAACAGATTTTCATATGAAGAAAACTGAAACAGGCCCTGTGTGATCCAGGGAAGGAGTAGTGTCACATGAAACATTGGATTGAAGTAAAAAATAAGATTCTGATCAGAGTAAGAAAATCCAATATAAACAAAAGCAAGGAAGTATGACAATGAGTCTGAGGAACAATCAAATGTTAGGAATGAATTACGGGTGCGTGATTGTATTGCTAGACGGGGACAGTGCTGAATAGTTAACAGGTGACCAAATCCAGGGGAACTTGACGGCTGTGCAGTTGGGAATGAGATCAAGATGTCCACTACCAGTGTTCATTCTGGAAAAGACTTAGTCTATACAGCCAAATGTTTGGGGTATTTGGGACGGTGTGCAGTTATCAGTTCTGATCAATTCTGGGCAGCCTGCTCTTTATGAGGACATTTAAGTTTAGATTTGGACATTTTAGTTGGTAGGAAAAAACTATCTATTAGCTTATGCCTTCTTCTTTTGCTTTGTTTTTTAATCAACAAAACCAGTAGAGACAAGATCAAAATCTCAAGAAGGAAAAAGCAAGCAAGAATAGAATCGATACCGTTCTTTTGTTAAACTTTAATTCTATAGCCAACTATTTTAGAAATTTTGCCCATCTGGGCTGAGTGTCGCTGGAGTTAATTGTGAATATTATAAAAATATTGCATAAAAATCCCATCTATGTGATTACTTATATGTTTATTTTAAAAGCCGATTACTTTTGTTTGAGGAAAGGCCATAAGACAGATGTAGTTGTCAAGCTTCGAATTCATTCTTCACACAGGAGAAACGTCCTGGAGCAGGAATGGCAATGATTTTACAAATTTCGTTTCTAGCATGCTGTTTCAGGAATCACACAATTTGCCATTGTGCTCCCAAATTCTTATGACTTAAAATTTATGGCTATACAATTTCCAAATCCTTGACTTGTTTCGGTTCATTAAATTTAAAGTGCTATGTTTGTATCAAAGTTCAAAGTTGTCATGTTAGAGTATGCAACTTTCGTAAATCAACGTGTGAGAGAAATTTCTCTAAAGAGCCCCAAGAAAGAGATGTGTTGCTGTTTGGAATTCAACTTGAGATGCATTGCTGTTTGGAATTCAACTTATAACTAACATGCCTACAATTTCCCCCTAGTACGTGTCAATTAAATGATGTAGCCCTTCCCTGTGGAGTCCTTCACAATGCACACTAGGCATGTTAGTAAATTTTGTTTTCACATAGGCAAGTAGCTTTGCACTTTTCCTTGAGTAATTCATGTTCACAGCCAGCTGAGGTCTTCAACTGAGCGCAGTTACTAAGGAGATCTTCATACTGGCAACTATTGGCTGTAACAAAAACAGAGTATCAGTATCAGTTTCCTGGCTAGCAGCAGATCCATTCATACAAAGTGCACTGGAGAGGGGGTAGGAGTGAACCAACAAGATAGCATCACTTATAATATGATGTGTTTTCCCTTTTCAAGGGACACACAAGGTGTCTTAAATTGAGCTCACTGATTAATCTATAACCTTTTAAATTCTAAATTTATTGGTGTGTTTCTAAAATGAACTGACCCACTTTGCTCCCTCAGTGAGCAGAGTGAAACTGAATGTAATGAAATCTTTCTACACCTGCAGAGTCCAATATGGGACCTACTAGCCAGATGTAGATATTCAAATTTAAATTAAATTTAAAAATTCCATTTCTTACTCTTACTAGCCACATTTCAAGTGTACAGAGGGTACATGTGACCAGCAGCTAAACTTCCCAGTACTTGTTGACAGAGAACATTTCCATCACATCACACTACTGGACAGCATGGCTTTATATGCCAATGTTTTCCTTCTGGAGTAAATGATCTTTCTGGGTGGATAGAGATGTCAAACTAGGACCATATGCTCTTTTTCCTTCTGATGTTTCTACCAGGATGCTCCCCAGGGCCCAAAACTCATCATATTATTTAGCCACAAGACTGAAAATTCTTGAGTACGGTCTCCCTGCACCATTCCCACAATCTCAGGGAAACAGCACCTCCACTGCTCAGTGCGTAAGGGTAGGAACTGGAATCAACCACCGCTGTCTCCTCTCTTCTTTTGAGCAACACTCAACCAGCACAGCTAACAAACTCACTACCCATTTCCCTTTTTCTCTCTCAAACCTGTCTATTTTTTTTAGTACTGTAGTAAAGACACATATTTTTAAAAAGTTTTATATTATTCAAAATTAGCACATAATAATTGTACATATTTATGAGGTATGAGGAGATGTTTCAATAAATGTATACACTGTGATCAAATCAGGATAATTAGCACCTCCATCACTTTAAACATTTCTTCTTTGTGGTGATAACATTCCAAATCTGGTCTAGCTATCTTGTCTAACAATACATTGTTATTAGTGTAGTCACCCTATTGTGTAATACCAGAACTTACTCTTTCTAACTATGACTTTGTACTCATTGATAACGTTTCCTCATTTCCCTCATCTGTCCCCCCTTCTCAGCTCCCGGAAATCAGTATTCCACTCTACACTTGTAGTACATCAACTTTTTTTAGATTCCACCTGTGAGAATCTGTATCTGTGAGAATGTATTTGTGCTGGTGCAGGTGTTTCTTCAGCATACTAATTTCCTTTACTTTGCATATATGTATACTCAGTAGCAGGATTCCTGGTTCATAGGACTCCCAGTTCCATTTTTAGCCCCTTGAGATATCTTCAGAGTATTTTTCATAATGGCTGAACTAGTTTACATTCCCATGGTTTATAAGCAGCCCCCCTTCTTTGCATCCTGGCCAGAAATTTTTATTTTCTGTCATTTTGATAATAACCATTCTGATTAGGGTGAGATGAAATCTCGTTATAGTTTTCATTTGCATTTCCCCGATGATTAGACATTTTCACACCCTTTTTGATTATATGTATGTCTTCTTTGGAAATGTTTGCTCAGATCATTTGCTTGGTTTTCAATCAGATTGTTTTTGGCTGCTTGTATATTCTGGATATTAATGCTCTGTCAGATAAATAGTTTGCAAATATTTTCTCCCACCTTATATGCTATCTTTTCATTCTATTGATACTTTTCTTTTGGGGGTACAGAAGCTTTTGGTTCGATGTAATCTCATTTGTTTATTTTTGTTGCCTATCCTTTTGAGGTCTTATTCACAAACGCTTCCCAGAGTGTCCTGAAACATTTCGACTAGGTTTTCTTCTAGTTGGATTTATTTGATGATTTTAAGTATTTTGTTGAGAATTTTCACATCTATGTTCAATCTTGTTTTAGTGTGTGTCCTTGCCTGGTTTTAAAATCAAGGTTAATAGTAAGTTTGTTAAGTTGATTTTTGAATAGGATGAGATGTGGGGTCTGGATTCATTCTTCTGTATAAGGATATCCACTTTTCACAGCACTATTTATTGAAGAGACTGTCCTTGCCCCAATGAGTGTTCATGGCACCCATGTCAAAAATAAGTTGGCGTAAATACACGGATTAATTTATGGATTTTCTATTCCATTCCATTGGTGCACGTGTTTCTTTTTGTGCCAGTTCAATTCTGTTTTGGTTACTGTTGGTTGGTAGTAGGTATGTGTGCATATATGTGTACATATACATACATACTATGTATGTAGATGCAGGCAGTATATTTATACTATATGTTCAGCATATAATATGTGTATGTATATGAATATATACATACATACATATATATGTATATACCCAGTATATTAAATACACATACAAAGTATATGTATATACATATGTGTGTGTGTATATATAAACCAATTTATGGCATGTGTACATACATAGACTTTTCTATCTATAGCATATATGTGTGCATATGTGTGTGTATATATATATACACACACACCATGGAATACTATATAGTATATTTTGAAATCAGGTAGTGCAAGATCTCCAGCTATGTTCTTTTTACTCAGGATTGCTTTGGTTATCCAGAGTTTTTTGAGATTTCATACAAATTTTAGAATTGTTTTATTTCTGTGAAAAATGTCATTGATATTTTTGGCTGGAATTGCACTGAATCTAGATGATTTTGGGAAGTATAGCTATTTTAAAAACATTAATTCTTCCAATCCATAAACATGGATATCTTTATGTGCCCCCTTCAATTTCTTTTATTAGTGTTTTATAGTTTTTTTAAAGGGATCTTTTACCTCTTTGGCTAAACTTTATTTCTAAGCATTTTTTTTTTGTAGCTATTGCACAGTGAATTTATTTCTTGCTTTATGTTTCAGCTAGTTTGTTGTTGGTGTGTAGAAATACTACTGATTTTTGTAGGTTGATTGTGTATCCTGCAGTTCTAGGAGTTTGGACAGTTTGACATGGACAGTTTGACTTTTTCCTTTCCAATTTGGATACCCTTTGGATGCCCTGACTGCTCTGACCAGGAATTCAGTAGTGTGTTGAATGAGAGTAGTGAGACAATGTATCCTTGTGTTGTTCCAGATCTCAAAAACTAATGAAAGTAAAACTGAAAGCCTTCCCTGGAAGTATGGTGTTAGCTGACAGTTTGTCATATACAGCCTTTGGTATGTTGAGATATGTTTCTTCTGTCCCTAATTTGTTCAGAGTTTTTAATTGTGAAAAGAAGTTGGATTTTATCAAATGCTTGTCCTAGTCTATTGAGATGATAATATGATTTTTGTTACCTCAGTTTTTGATGTGATGTATTGTGTGTATTGATTTGTGTTATGTTGAACCATCCTTGGATCACTAGGATAAATCCCTCTTGATAATGATATATAATATTTTAAATATGCTGTTGGATTTATTTGATTATTTTAAGTATTTTGTTGAAAATTTTCACATCTATGTTCATTCTTTTTTTTAGTGACTGTCTGCCTGGTTTTAGTATCAAGGTAATAGAGACTTTGTAAGCGAGTTTGGAAGAATTTTCTCCCCTTCAGTTGTTTTGAAATAGTTTGAGAAGAATTGGCATTAGTTCTTTAAAAGTCTGATAAGATTTAGCAGTAAATTTTTTGTTGGGAGCCTTTCTAATATGGAATCAATCTCATCACTTGTTAGTGGTCTGTTCAAGTTTTCTGTTTCTTCTTGGTTCAGTCTTGGTAGGTAACATTTGTCTAGGAATTTATCCATTTTCTCTATGTTGTCTAATTCACTGGCACACAGTAGTTCATCATAATCTCTAATTATTCTTTGTGTTTTTGTGGTGTCAGTTGTAACGTCTCCTGATTTTATTTTGGGAGAGTCTTTTTGTTTTTTTCCTCAGTCTAGCTAATAGTTTGTCATTTTATCTTTTCAAAAAAACCCAACTTCCTCTTTGATCTTTTATAGCATTTTAGTCTCAATTTTATTTTTGTTCCTATCTTTGTTATTTCTTTCCCTCTACTAAAGGTAGTTTGCTCTTGCATTCAAGTTTCTTGAGGCGTATTGTTAGGCTGCTCATTTAAACCTTTCTACTTTTTCGATGGTGTTTATTGTTATAAATTTCCCTCTTAGTACTCCTTTTACTGTGTCACACATGTTTTGGCAAGCTGGGTTTCTTTTTTTTTTTTTTATTAAATGATAGCTGTATACATTAATGCAAGCATGAGGTACAGTGTAGTGTTTTCATATACAATTTGAAATATTTTCATCAAACTGGTTGACATA
>CAUYTI010029460.1:0-16771 GCA_963575145.1 Galago senegalensis | reverse complement strand
AGCTGTCCCCCTGGGTAGAGTGCCATGGCATTACAGCTCACAGCAACCTCCAACTCCTGGGCTCAAGCGAGTCTCTTGCCTCTGCCTCCCAAGTAGCTGGGACCACAGGTGCCCACCACAACGCCTGGCTATTTTTTGGTTGCAGCCGTTATTGTTGTTTGGCGGGTCCGGGCTGGGGATTCGAACCCACCACCTTAGGTGTACGTGGCTGGCGCCTTAGCCGGTTGAGCTATAGGCGCCGAGCCAGAAACTCTTATCTTTAACTAGAATGAATGGCACTAGACCTCCAGAGTCCCCTTCTGGTTGGGACCCTTGAGAGGCAGCCCCGGATCCTGGTGCTCACCTGCCATCTCTCTTGTCGATCATGTGGAGGTGCTGCAGAGTGGTGGCAATGTCGTGTGGGCACATGCCTGTAGCTCTGCTAATCGCCTTGATGCTGATGTGCCGCTCGTGGTGGTGGTAGAGATATTCTAAGATGACACTTTTCCAGTAGGCCAGGTAGGAGAGGCGGCCCAGATCAGAAAGTGGCTTTTCAGGAGACCCTGCTTGGCCTTCTCTTCTAGAAAGCAAATAGCCTAAGGCAGAAAAAAGCAAAAGTCCACCTCACTGTGGTGTTCCCAGAACTTGGACCAGGAGCCACTAGAAATAAAATAATATGGGTAGCAACAAGGTAAAATCATCACACCAGAAAAGAGCACTCATTTTACCGAGTGTAGCCTTCCTCCCCGTTACAGCGACTTGAGCCCCATGAAGTTTATGCTTCTGAATCTTTTACGGTGACACAGTAAGTCAATTCACGCAGCCAGCGGCAGCATTTCAAACATACAACATGTCATAGTTAACAAAAACTAAAAGCTCCGGCTGAAGACATTACTTCTGGTAAGTCTCAACATGCAGTTCTCCCACCAGCGGTCAGTTTCTTTCAAAAACGAAATGTCAGGCATTTACTCAGAAATCCTGTCAAGGACCACCCCAAACATTAATGAGCAAGTTGTTTTCCACAGGAAGGACCTAATGACCCTTTGACAGCTGGGTCTTAATAAAAGAGAAGGGCCTCTGTTGACTCAGAGTCTATATTGCTTGTTACATTTAACTAGCCGGTTGATCTGAAGCTTTGCTTTAGGACTAATAAAGGAGTGTCTTTCAAGTCAACTGCTACAACTCACATCAGTTCCAGTCGCTCTATTTTCACCGCTTTCATGGAAATTAATTTGTAATCCAACCCTAGAATGTTGCTCCTAAAAATTAAAACAAAACTCTTTAAAACAACCTATTTTTCTAAGTGTGCACTTGGAAAAATCCTCTCGCATGTCAAACTTTTGAATCCATTTTACAGCATTACTGGGAAGGTTCCTTGGCAAAGGAATTTTAAAATAAAAAAAAAATCCTTTAAATCCACTTGAAGGTAATGAATGAAAGCTGGCGGCTGTCTTGGTAATTAAGAGCCACTTACGGGGTAGAGAAGAAATGCTATAAACTAATGATGTCTACCTTGCTCTAATTATCTATTTCAACAGCCTCACCTTCTCGCACTTCCTAAATTTAAACAAACATCAACCACATACAGTAGGTGGCAGCAATTACAAAACCATGCTGCTCCGTAAGCCACCCAAATCTTCAGCATTTTTCTTCTTTATCTACATTTCCAAAATGGCTGCATTCTCAAGAATTCTCTCAATTTTAGTTTTTTGGTTAAAGAAGAAATCAATGCCTTGGATGCCTTTTCCTGCTTTCAAAATCACCGCAAATAGAGTAATGTAGAAAGAAATACAGAATAAGAAATCCAACCTGAACCCTGGAGGGGTATAATCACAGCATTTTGCATTTTGATGGCTTTAATCTGAATGCCATTATAAAGAATAAGCATAAATTTAACTTTAGGTTTTGCTGAAGTCTTTTGACTTATTTGTCTCTTTAACTCGTGTTTAAGTATAAAGTATTTGACTGAATGCTAGCAAGCACACAACATTTTACAGTCAAATCACTGTCGACATGTAATTCGGCTGCAGAATGAGGTTTTCAATAGCAGTGTGTCAGGAATGCTAACATCGATGGCCACTGTGCCAAAGCCAGCCCATATTGTGTCCTGTCAACGTAGACAAGAGCTCTCTCTCTTGCTAGAGGATGAAGCAAGCCCAAACCTCAGAATACAGATAATTGGCACATCTGTCACCTGCCTCCTAAGTGCTTGGCACATGCTGAGAAATGTACTTAGTCAGCTGGGGGTACCAGCTTTATACTCCTGGGGGGCAGAGAACCACAGAACCACGGATATGGAACTATTCCCTTTTGTCCATGAGATCCCACAATTAAAAGTCCCCTGCAGTAAGGTCCCTAGGCCCTCACTGGTACTTATTCGAAGCCCACTGTTGGAGACAGATCCCCCACCTTTGGTGTAGCAGAAAGATTTCTGTACAATAAAAGTGTTCAGAGGGTGGTATGTGTCTTGTCTACCTCCTGTCCCCAATTATGGTGGGCCCCTTACCCAGGAAGCATGTTTTATTTTTGTTCTGTCTTCCCTTCCCACAATCCCTAGTATGGAAAAAGGAAGCAGCCAGAATCCCCCAAACACACTTTACACAGCTGTTCATGTTTTCACACCCTAAAGCAGTACAGACACACCAAATCAGGTCCTGAGCCTAAATGGGTGGGCCACTCAAACTAGCAAGCAACTTGTGGTTTGTGGGGAGCACGTAGGCACATACCTTTTGGGACCTGCTACTCCTACCACTGTAAGTGGCTGTCGCCTAGGACATGCCCTTGGACATACACTATAGTCTATGACTGATACTGCCATGGAATAGTCCTGAGGCCTGAGGACAAGGGAGGTGGCAGCAGGGTGACAGCCCTGATGAGCATGGCTATACACTGAGCCCCTGGTCTTTCCCAGCAAATGCAATTGTACTGTGTTAGGACAGGCCGATGGAAGCAAGGATGTTACAATACCTGCCCAGAGGTGGTATTTTCCTGGGTGCTAGCCGGGAACAAAGGTAAACCCAAGCTCCTACCAGAACACAGCAGGTGGGTTTTCAGGTGTGGCAGGCACCAACAGTGCAGACAACACAAGGCCACGGTCTGAAGGGACCACTGCATTGCCTGCAGGGAGTGTTTCCTTCTCCTCTCCAGAGAATTGCCTTCATGTAGACAGATCCATTAAGATAAAGAAGGAACTTACAACTGGTGGAAGGAACTGACATGCCAAGACCCATTTCTAAGTCCACAAAGTCTGCTCCCGAGGGAGGAAGTTTGGGGCCTAAATAGAACGCGTAAGAACAACTACAATGAGCAGGGATAAATGTCTGAGTCCTTACTAGTTAAGTGACATCACTTGTAAAACGTCACACTGCACAGCTTAGAAGTGTTCATCCCACCTACTCCATTTGTGCATGAGGCTGATGGAGGACAAGTTCAAATCTTACCCGCTGTGGGCATGTCCCCTCAAAGAAGCTGTAGCCAGTAGCACTTTACTACTCTGACCTCCATAACATGGGATGTTTTGCTTCTTCCTACTTTTTCCAGGCTCTTCAAAGAATAATTATGGTACGCCCCATTGAAAGAATAATTTTTGGTAAGAACATTTCACTTAGCAAGTAATCATAGAGATGTGGTGGGTTAAGTTACAGCTCTTAAATTTAACTTACCAAAAGATGCCAAATAATTGATCTAAGATGCAGGGAAATAAAAAGCACTTATCTTGGAAGCCGGTGTATTATCCTGAAGCATCTGAAACAAGTACAATACACCCCTGGTGAATAGATTCCCACGATGCTCTAACACTTCTTAACTCAGGATACTTTCAATCAGAAAAAAAAATCTCTACTATCCCTGGGGAAACCTGGCTGTTTCAGATGGAAAACAAAGTGATGTTTGGAGGACAAATCCCAGTCGCTGCAGTATAATTAATTGCTGGTGAAATTATTCCCTTGAACTTGTCTGTGAGCCAGGTGCTGGCGAACAGCACTTACTGTGAGTGGGAGCCTTGTAATTGAAAACTGAGTGGCCCATAAACCCCTTACCCACATCAACTATCTTGATCCCAGCAAAAGCTGGGGAAGGTGAGGTTGGAGTTTTGGTGTGTGGGCCACAGACTTAATTCAAAAGATTATCAAGGTCTATGCTTAAAGGAAAAGGAAGAACATGATGTCTACGGAAGTAAGCATTTCTAAGCTGTACTGCACTGAGCCCAAGTGTACCTCATCTCTGTTAAAGATGACCTACTTGTAGTAAGAGAATCAATTCTCATGTTAACTATCCCTGATTCCCAGGAGTTTGAAATGGTTAACTCCCTCTCAGGGGGAGGAAAAAAAGTCATAGAGATTTGCCTTCATGTAGAAAGATCCATTAGGATAAGGAACTATTCAGACAAGGTCAAGATTTGTTTTTGGAGACCCAAATTCCCAAATTAGATTTAACTCCCAGCATAATAACTGCAAGGTTAACCCTCATTTAATATGAAAATTCTTTCCTTTTAAACTAGTAGTATTCAAGAGAACAGATGGAACAGAAGTGGAATCATGTGCTCAGGCAAGGGTACGGATGTGGATAAGGACATCCTGACACGGGCGGCCACCTCACCCTTGTACACCTCCGTCTCCTACCACCTGGGACCAAACCATACGAATCTCCTCAATACAAAAGTGTAAACTTTGGCAAGCTACTCACTCCCAACTCCCATCTGTCTGGATTATGTGAGTTCGGGGTCACCGGCTGCTTTTAGGGGATGATAATCTTGGAGGATTACACGCTTTTCATCAGACACCTGTTTAGCTCAGCAAATCCTGCTGAAAGGTCCGTATCCGTTGACAGCACTGGGTTTGCAAGCCTGGGAACAGACACCAGGCCAGGGATTTATGGCAGCTTTTGAGCAGAGGAAATCTGATGACTCTAACTATGTTATCTCGTGCTTGGAGATGGCAATTCACTGGTCTACGCTCATCTGTTACTGGTTTCTGTGGGGGCGGGGGAGCACCCAGACCAAGTGGATGAATGGCATGTTATCAGTTTAAATAGTGATAAATGAACTTGACATGCTACTTAGGTAGCCTTTTGTGGTGATTTTGCAATTAGTGCAGAAGAAGCTGAGCCTTAGCTCGCACACCATTCAGAGAGAACAGCAGTGTCCCGCATGACCTGTGACCTCCCTGAAATCTTACTGCTTTCCATTTATTAAAAGGTACAGATGTCTTCCTAGCAAAAATGAACATTTTTTTTTTATTTTTCCGATATTCACTTTGAAACTATGGAAGTTTAAGACATCTCTCCCATAAGTTCCATGGGCTTGACATAATTATACAACGATTGAATAAATATTGCCTGGCCAGATCCCACAGTGCGGTTCCCACACCTGCAGGATCAACATCACCTGGGAACTGACTCCCTGAATCAGGCCCTTTGGGGGCAGAGCCCAGCAACTGTGCTTTAACAAGCTCCCCTCAACCCCCCACATGACTCCTACAGAGGTTTGCGAACCACTCCTACAAATCCTGCTCTGAGGTTGCTGGCTTTGCTGAGCATGTGAAAACCTCTTTGTGAAGTAGGAAGAGCCACTGAGAAGACAGCAGAACGGAAGAATCTCAAATAGGTGAGATGTCATCCAGCTTCCGATGGAATCTCCAAAGACTCGCCAGACTGAAATTTAGCTAGAGGTCACTGACTTGCTAAATTGCCTGTGGCTCTCCACTTTCATTGTGCAAACAAACCCTCTCTTGCTAACACCAAGGATTCTGATTCTGTACATCTGGAGTGGGGCCTGAGATTCTGCATTTTTAACAACTTTCTATACCACAACTGCAGCACACTTGACCGGCAGTAGTTTAGACAAGTACATTAAATTGGTGGTTCTCAAACATTTTGGTCTCAGGACCTGAAGAGCATTTGTTTATAAGGCTTTACAGAGCCTTTTACTGAGCAATTTGTCATTTTAAAATAACAATAAGCCCATTATATGTTAAATAATTTCTTATTTAACATAAGAAATTCCCCCTTCCATTTTCTAAAACATAAACAAACCAGAAGCATGGCATTGTTTTACATGTTTGCAAATCTGTTCACCTTCTGGCTTAAGAGAAGGCAGCTAGATTTTTACATCTGCTTTGGTATTCAATGTGTTGTGATATCATAGGTCATGACATCTCTGGAAAACTATGCTCATGAGAGAATGAAAGTAAAAAGGAAAAATAGTATCTTAGTATTACTTTGAAAACAGTTATGACTTTGTGGACTCACCGGACCATACTTTGAGACCATGTGCATTAAATAAAAGTGAAGAATTTTTAAAAGTTGGATGTAGAGCCCACAGGTATTTTAAAACAATGTCATATATTGAATACAGTATGACAGATCAAAAGAGGCACTACAGATTGGTTAAGAGCATGGGCTCTGGAGCCAGACTGCCTGGAATGGAATCCATGTGCCAGCTGTGTGACCTTAGGCAATTTCTTTAACTCTCTGTGCTTCAGATCCCTCATCCATAAAATGCAAATAATAATCCTATCTACCTCTTACGGTTGTTGTAATAATTAATCTGAAGCATGTGGAACAGCGCTTGGCATATTACAGTAACCTAGTATAAGTGTTAGCTATTATTATTATTCAACACTTAAATCTCGAGGTGATCATTTGGGTGACTAAATATCCTTAATGTAGGAAAAAGACATAAAATTTGGACAGAAGGAAGGAGACAGACTGCTCTACAGAGTCAGATGGAGAACAGCTAAATCTCTTTTCCTACTTTGCCTGAGGCACCTGAAAGCCATTCCATTGATTCACAGAAGTCCTCCCCCTCTATGCCACCTCCCTTCCTCCCCCACTACAGCTAACCACCCAAATATAAATTTAATTAAAGAAAGACGCTATGAAAAAAACTCTGCTTCAGGAATGGACTCAAAAAACTGGCGACTGAAAATTCCCAAATGAGCACAGTTCTATGTCCCCAAATTCCCACTGGTTCTTAAGTCTTTAACTTCAAAGACTCTACCCTCTACCCTTAAGAAATAGCAAGCCCACCAAGCCACAAAACAATGACTGCTCCAGGCTGCAGCAGAATCCAGGGACAGTCCCAGGACAGATCTAGAAGGCTCAAATGTGTCTCTGGGCGAATGGCCTAAGCCTGTGAGTGGAGACAGCAGGTCTTCAGGGAAGAAGTGGTGTGTGAGTACGTGACCCTGGGTCACATACTAGTCTGATTTTCTGAGCCTCTCTTTTAGATCTCTCTTCTAAAAGACCCCACAGCCTCCTAGATGACTCCAGTGCTGAGCTCTTCAATTATACCAGGGGGCCACTGGTCTTTCTTAACTGAATTTCCCCCAGCCCCTAAGCCGCGTCCAGAGTATGATCCTCCTTCAATTCCTCCTAGTGGAAGGTGTATATCGTAGGGGCATGGCTCCCCTGGTGCTATGTGGTGTGTGTATGAGCTTACAGACCATGCCAAAACTGACCAGATAGTTTCCATGGTTCTGTGGGAGTATGGACTCCCTGAAGGGGGCGATCATTCTGTGCATCAGTCACTCAAGGGAAAGGTAGGCACTTAGATGGGAAATGAACTCACAAGTAGGGCATCAGGCTGCAGGGAGGAGACTCCCACCCCTCGCCTCCTGTTTGGAGGAATGTGAACATCTGTGAAGGGGCCCCGAATTGAGGGGGTGGCACCCGCTGCATGAAGGCAGAATGAGGGCCAGAGACAAAGAAGCCCTGTGAGATGATCACAGATGAGTCAGTGGTATTTTTATCACATATAATGGAATTTGGTGAGACTGCCTCTCCTCATTGCTCTCTTTTCCATGCTCTAGTTCTCAACCCGGGCTGCACATTACAATCTCTTGGGAGCTTTAAAATATTGCAGATGTCTGCGTCCCACCCAACCTCAGCTCTTGCCTATCTCAGGCCAGTCTGATTTCAGATATATTACGGGTTACACTAAGGTAAGGGCCTCAGGGACTGAACTTGGGCCAAATATGAAATGGGGTGCAGCACCATTCCCACTTCTCCATTTTTGCCATCCCAAAGGACAATGGTGCCTAATGAGAGATCCAGGGAGAAGGCTGATATTGGAGGAATGGACACACTATGAGTTGAAGATAGGGAGGAGGATGGCCACTTGGAAAAAGAATTCTGCAATATACTTCACAGAGGTTTCATACAGTTAAACATTCAATTGAGGACATACACCCACACAAATGATCAGATCATAGAATGAGAGCTATTATATTCTGGCAATATCCCTTACGCCCAAAGTAAAATTGTTCGGAGAAGGCAAGAGTTTTTAAAAATGTGTTTCCTTCAATATATTTAGAAGTAACCAAACTGTTCATGAAGTCCATCGCCTATCACAAATCTAAATCAACTCTGATTAGTCTTTCAGAGGTGTTTTCAGGTAGGTAATGCTAAAGTGGCCTTTAACAACAGAAATTGGAAAGACATTCAGAATAAGACCTTCCTCTTTGACCTTTTTAAATTTTCCACAGTTCAAATCACTATTAAATTCTGAAATGTTTGAAGAAAAACAAATTTATTTGAAAAATTTCTAAGATGAAGTAATTTGGCATTTTAAAATGATTTCCTCCTTTATTATAAATAGGCAAAAGTCCACATTCGAGATTCAATCTGAAAAACCATTTTGGTAAATAATTTAATTCTTCAGTTTACACCTGCAAAAAGCCACTTAAGTATCTGCCCTCTTGCGCTTGCTTCCCTGAGTTGAAAGTTGGATGAAACTTTCACACCTACGTTACAAAATCCAGGTAGTAAGAATTTACCATTGAAAATTTTTAAGATTTCAAACTCTTTATTAGACATGTATGCACATCAAATTAAGCATCTGCTCTAAACAGATGACTGCATGGACTGAAAATGCTTTCCTGTAAGACAGTTCTCCTGTTGCTAAAACACTGCGATTGAATACTTCCTAAAATAAACTACTGAAAGGAAAACCTGAGATTTCTTTCACCTATTTTTTTTTTTTTTGAGACAGAGTCTCATTTGTTGCCCTCAGTAGAGTACCATAGTGTCACAGCTCACAGCAGCCTCAAACTCTTAGGCTCAAGCGATTCTCTTGTCTCAGCCTTCCAAGTAGCTGGGACTACAGGTGCCTGCCACGATGCCTACCTTTTTTTTTTTTTCTGAGACAGAATCTCACTATGTTGCCCTCAGTAGAATGCCTTGGTATTGCATGCAGCTCACAACCTCAAACTCTTGGGCTTAATGATTCTCTTGCCTCAGCCTCCCAGTAGCTGGGATCAAAGGCACCCACCACAATGCCTGGCTATTTTTTAGAGATAGAGTCTTGCTCTTGCTCTGGCTGGTCTCAAACCTGTGAGTTTAGGCAATCCACTCGCCTCGACTCCCAGAGTGCTGGGATTATAGGTGTGAGCCACCTTGCCTGGCCCTCTTTCATCCACTTTTACAGCTCTGAGGTTCTACTAAAGCAGCTGAGATAGTTCATTCTAGTATCTAGTAACTGGGTTTAATGCTAACCCACAGAATCATGGCCACTGGGGTGGGGGAAGCACATTTACACCATCACGGACACTACCACTGATTTCAGGCTTGGGAGGCAGGATGGTCAGAAGAGCAACCTGCCTTTCCATTTGCTCTCCCACAGCCTCCCAAAATACTGTGTGTGTGTGTGTGTGTACGTACCAGCTGTAATTTTTAAAAATAGGACAAAGTATGTTGTAATTCTAATTCCGGATGATGAGCTTTCACATAACAAACACAAATATACAGCAAGACTGAAGAAAGGAAGAAGTGGGAATACAAATCTCTTTACAATTTTTCTTTGTTTTCAAACAAAGTGCGTTTTGAAAGGGAAATCTGTCAGTCTTTGAAATAACTTTCTAAAATCAAAGCCCGGCCCATCACCTGATCTGACTGATCACCTGCTGTTGGGCATGGAAGACAGAGACACTATCTCTAGTCGTCCTTCGGTCAACCAGACCAACAATCCCACTGCACTGGGCTACTTTTCTTTTCACTTCATTTTTATGTATCTCCCGAATGCTTTCAAACTGGATTTGAGTTAATAAGCCTCTGGCAACAAATGGGTGTGTCCCCCCAGGCTTACTGCTGAGCCCATTCTGAAGGTGTGCAGCACCTGGGTCTCAGTAAGAGCTGGCGTAGGAGGGGATGGCCAGCCTGGTGAATGGCTGGTTTGCCAGTGGATTTGGTGTCATGTAGGAATGTAGCTTTTACAGGAATCTGAAAGTCCAAATTGGCTTCAGTAGAGGTTGGTTATTAGAAAAACAAAACCATATGCAATATCATCACTGGCAGTATTAAAAACATCAGTTACTACCCAATTCTACCCTTTCCATTAGTAGGCGACCCATGACTCTAAGTCCCTGAAATGAGCCGGTCTGTCCACTGTTTAGCTTGACTCTCTACTAGTAGCCGTAGCTAGAGTGGAGACCTCAGTAACAATATGTTACTATTAGCAGAGCTTTACCAAACTACACTATATTATCCCTACTAGATTCCGGCATGATACCAAATGCCCCTTTTATTGTATAGTCATTATTAATCAAATAATCTCCATTCTTCTTTCAAAGGATTGGAAGTGTTTAAGACAGTTGAATGCCTATTTGTGCTAAGGCAGCCAGGCATTTTTCTAGTTAGTTTGTATAGAGACGTTGCATTTTCCAATTTAATGAGAAGAAAAGCTCCGGGAGTTTAATTTGTTAACTGGTATGCGACTGCTGCACGCAAGAACCACAAACTACGTAAATAACAGGAACTCAAATAGCCATGTTAACAGCTAAAGTTCATTTTTAAAAAATCAATTCAATATGCTACTTCTCAAAGAATCAATCACACTGCAATCATCATTTACAAATCAAAGTACAACACAGATACTCATGGGGGTATATATACAACTAGGTGGAAGTGTGTGATTATGGGCAAGTAGATTGAAACTGTAAATTATATAACTGTCTCTTGTAATTACCCTGCTTGAGAACTGAAACAAACTTCCTGTATAATTTTGCAGGAGAATGGAGATTGAGATATAAAATTGCTTTTTAGTTGGGTTTTAACCCTTCGACAGCTATTTAATTATGTGTGATGAGGTCAAAGAAAGTTTATGGCAGGGAGGTATTTCCAAGTAAATCCTCTGAAAAGCTCCAGATTATTAATGAAATTTGGTGATTTCCTCTTCAAGAAAGATTTATCTAAATTGTTTGGTAAAATAAACATTGTTTAAAACAAATTTGCGGGCATCATTCATTTTATTTCCATTCATTTTATTTATAGATTCATTACGGTCTATAAGTTTTTAACTGGATGCAAGTGAAAAGCTGTTGGGGTGAAATGTTGTCAGGGTCTTTGAACACATCTTCCACTTTGGTAGGGAAAAATCTTGGAGAAAAGCTTCAACACTGGGTAAACCCCAGGGCAGGACTTCTAATCTGTAAACAATTGTCCTCTCCTTAAGAAGGAAGCCTGTTCTTGCAATGAATAATCAGCAGAACCTTATTTAAGGACATTTTAAGATCTTCTAGCCTTTTTCTTCCCTGCTTAAAATCTTTTAACATCTTTTCACACTTGCTTCTGATGCCTAAAGACTTGTCCCCAATTTTAGAACTGCTCAGCATTCTAGCAGGAGGGAAGGGAAATTTCCTGTATATACTTACTTATATTGGTTTTCCCTAAAAAGAAAAAAAAAAGTAAATTGGAAAAATAGGAAATGAAGATAAAAGTTCTCTTCTTTCTCTCTTTGGCCTCACAGTCAGATGTCCTCTCTTCATTCCACCCTTATTCTGCACTGCCATTCCTTGGCTGAATCCTCCAGCTCAACAGCATTCATACAACCCTTCAATTATGTTTCTCTAAGTTTAAGGATGAAGGCAAAATATACAGGAATGCTGTTCTCTATGGACCAGAGTCAACTCTCAGAGAATACGGTTCTAGCAAGTTTCAGTAGATTTCCTTCACCTAAAAATGGCTCTGCAAAGGCTGACATGGACCTGATGCTCACATACCAAATACTTGCGTACTCACATTTTCATTGTAAAGCAGTAAAGGGGAAAACTATTTCTCTTTAAACCATCACTAATATGTCACCAGTACATCAAAAAAAGCTCAGTTTTAAGAGTTTCAATATCCCAAGCTCTAAGATATCACAGAGTATGACCTCTCATTGTAAGATGATCACTTTAAAGAAATGAAACTCAAAAATAAAACACAGATACAGGAAACAGCACAAAACAAAACTTTAATGCTGTAGCCCCCAATCCCTAGGCTGAGGACCAGTACCAGCTATGGCCTGTTAGGAGGTGGGCGGTTGGGAGCAGCTGTAAAAACAGAATAAGCCTCACTCACTGGTGCCAAAATGGTTGGGGACCACTGCCTTAATGGATTATTGTAAGGCAGCCCTTGTAACCAACACCCAAGATCAAGAAATTGAAGTTTGCCAGCTATCCCAGAAAAGTTTCCATACGTCCTAGCCAACCCCCCCCTTACTTCCTCATTAGTAGGCACTATTCCGACTTAATTGCTTGCATTTCTTTATGCTTTTATCACCCAAGCATCCCAGGTACTAGTACAGTCTTGCCCATTGAAGACAATGTCTTTCAAGATTCTTTAGTCCACGGGATTCGCCCCCCACTGCTTTCTTTCCCTTATAATTTATCTGTGGATGAACTGGGGCCACTGGATATATAGAATTTCCACAGTTGGGTTTTGCTGATCACATACTTGTACGGCAATTCAGTTATGTTTCCCTTTACTCCGTATTTCCTACAAAATGGCAACTAGTTCTAGAGGCTTCATCAGATGTGGGTAGGAACCTTTGACAAGGCTACAAATCTTGATCAGGAGGCAGATAATTTCTGGTTGTCCTTTCTGCAATGTTTGCAGGTGTTCAATGTCTAGGTCTATTACTTCACTGGAACAGGAACTGAAAAATGGTTTTATTTTAATTCTATCATTTTAATTTCATTTGTTAATTGGAATGTATTTATATAAAGATGTTTTCCTTCATTTGCTTAACAGGACAGTTTAATACAGGAAAGGCAGGATAAATGCTTTACTAGCCCATTTTCAAGATAATGAACTGGTTTCTATCATCCTCTAATTGGCTTGGTTTTTTTTAAAAGAGATAGTCTCACTTTGTCGCCCTTGGTAGAGCGTTGTGATGTCACAGCTCACAGCAACCTCCAACTCCTGGGTCTAGGCAATTCTCTTGCCTCGGCCTCCAGAGTATCTGGGACTATAGGTACCACCACAATGCCTGGCTTTTTCTGTTGGAGTTTGGTGGGGCAAAGTTTGAACCTACCACCCTCAGTAGATGGGGCAGCACCCTACCCATTGAGCCACAGGTGCCGTCCATTGGCTTGTTTTTTTGAAATCATTATGAACTTGTGGATTTAAACATTTGATATGTTTTAATCAACTGCAACTATTATCTTTACTGTTACATTCATTGTCTGGTGAGAGCCTCTTCAAGTTAACTCCTAAGTCCTTTTGATAGGACTAAATTTTTCCTTCTCCTTCCTTGCTGTCCACTATGACAAAAAGGAACTCTCTCTCTCTCCCTCTTTCTTTCTTTCTTTCTTTCTTTCAGAAAGAACTCTTCTTCATTTAAAATAACTAGATTTGCTCCAAAGAGGACATATGCAAATTTACTGCATATGAGGTCCACCTATATTACTTTTTCTCATAATTTCAGCTATACTTTTAAAAACACTTTTTGCTATGTCATTGCACTACTTATTGTTTTCAATATGAACAAATGGTTACATTCAC
Organism: Galago senegalensis; assembly: GCA_963575145.1. Taxonomy (NCBI): domain Eukaryota; kingdom Metazoa; phylum Chordata; class Mammalia; order Primates; family Galagidae; genus Galago; species Galago senegalensis. The sequence goes on along the minus strand of CAUYTI010029460.1, from coordinate 3,034 downwards.
AACTGCTTTTAATCCACTCAGCCATTTTTATACACTTTAGAAACACTAAAACAGTTTTGTTGAAAAAAAGAGTTCCTCTAGGATGTTAACCCAAAGCAAGACTCAATATAAATAATCACAAATCAGAGGTTTTTATATCGGTAAACATGAAAATGTAGCATGAATATGAAAGTAAAAACATGTTAACCACAAATCTATGGAGGAGAAAAAAAAATCAGATTCCTAACTAGTATTTTCCTAAGGAAAACCTTTTGTTTTACCCAAAATAGTATTTTTTTTTTAAAAAAGGCCAACCAACCATGCAAACAAAAAGAAAACTACCTTACAACTAAGTGAAGTTATACATGTGTTGTTTAGAAATACCATCATGAGGGGGTTTAGCAAACTTTTCATTTTAGAATATTCTATCTCAAAAAACGATGCCTCTACTATGAGCTGGAAAATACATTTCAAAGGAAGCATTAAGAGTTCCTTTAAGCCCAAACCAGGTAGAGCACTGATTTTATCCAAATAGAGTAAAACCTTTTTTGATCTTGTTTTAGTGATGGAAAAATGCTCTCCTTGCACTTATCTTGACTGGGAGAATGGAAAAGAGAGTCGGAAGCATTTCCTCCTCTGCAGTGCCAGAGCCATGTCCCTCATAGGGCTGGAATGAATCCTCTGTATCTGACCCTGTGGGCGAGCATCCTTCTGTCCAGGCCATCCCTGGCACAGTCTATGTAAAGCATAGAGGAGATGTGAGTCCAAGCACCAATTCTGTTGGAAGCTAGCTGGGTGCATCTGGAGGTGGTGACACTGATACAAAGAACACCCTCAGCTAGACTCAGGCACTCCTTTATTCATTTATTCCCTCAGCAATCCTTTCTTGTGCACCAACTATGTTCTAGGCACTGTGCTCCTGCTCGTGGTATTGAGTTCAGCAGGGAACTCAAATCCCTGCCCTCTAGATGGTGTTGCTAAGGATGCAGTCACTGCAGAAGATCAGGTTATTCTCACCCTAATTATCTGAATGGAATCTGTCCAGCAGTGGGTTTCAAAATGACTCACTACAAGTGCCAGTCAATGTTAGAAATACAAACAGACAAAAGATTTGGGAGAAAAAAAAAAATCCACCTGCATGCCAAAACTTGAAAAAATTCTGAGCTCTGTAAGGCAAAACAGTAGCTTTCAGAAAAAATGAGAGAGACTGCAGACCGTATGTTTCATATTTACAATGTTTTCATTGAAGCAATGAATACAAACTATTCTATAAGAGCTATTTATTTGCTCTTATTTATGACAAGCTTAGCTTAAAAAAAGATACACAAATAAATCGTTAGCTGCACTGTCTCATGCACAACTCATTCCAATGCAGTCAGTAACAGTCAACCTCTGAATAAATCACAGAGAGCTCAATTTTCAACCTTGACGTTATCGTTAGCATATTAAAATATATTGTACTCCAGTCCAATGTAATAAAACAGTAATGGCAAAGGCTTTTAGTATAATATAATGAGAAAATAAGGAAAAATAGCCATTTTCCTTATTATATTACAGACTAGAATCCTATTAAAATATATGTCATCATCATACTTGATTACACAGGTCAAAACATGTCTTCCAAAAGCCCAGGGAGGCAGCTGCCGGTCCACTATTTTCCAACAAGTGTCATGTGGGTGGGAGACTCCTTATCTTAGAAAAGGCGATGAAGGACTTGAGCGCCATTTCAAAAGCCCAACTTATTATTCTTTAATGACTGCCTTGACTGCACTCATGCAGGGAGCGTAGCTGCTGGAAAGGCTAAGCCAAGAGAGAAGATTTTTTTGACAGCTTCTTATGACTCAAGTTTGAATTTTCCTCCCAAAGTAAATGCACCAAGAAACGAATTTTCTGATAAGAAAAAAGGAAGGAAGAGATAAGTGTCTCCTCAGCCAGCTGTGTATAAAATGTGAATTATGTCATAGCTCTCCTTTCTCTGCTCAAGGTTCAGAGTAGATATCAACAATCTTCTTTCTGATGCAACTTAAATGATCTTAAGATAGAAACCGCACTTCAACAAAAATACCAGACCTCAAAGGGCAGCAGGGCACACTTGGTATCATTCGGAAGTAAGTAAACACTGCTGACTGATGATGTTCTAATAAAATAGAAGTCTTCTTTCTAAGAATCACATGCGAGAAGAGAAAGCACATTAAGAAAGTTCTTCCCATGGCAATTCACTTAATATTTGTTCAACAAATTATAAGGACCTAAGTGCCAGGTTCTTCCAGGAGGTGAGACTACAGCAGAAAACAAAGTCCACACTATCCTGAAGTTGGTTTTAGGTGACAGACATGGGCAATCAACAATAAACACACCACGTACCATACAATGGTGTTTTGGTCAAAGACAGACAACATATATGACAGCACACACTCTCATCAGATTACAAGGCTTTCTTGTTCCTGTATCTCTTCTCTGTTTACACATGTTTAGATGCACAGATACTCACCACTGTGTTAAGACTGCCCACAGTACCCACTACAGTAACATACAGGTTTGTGGTGTAGGAGAAACAGGCTATGCCGCACGCACCATCCAGGTTTGTGTGACTACTTCTATGACATTCACACATTTCTCGGGAAGTGTCCCCATTGTTCGGTGACACACGACTATATAAAAAAAGACCTATGCAACTTTCTCAGTGACTTTGCACTTGCTTAGCCTAGAGTATTTTTTTAATGGTCAGTTCCATTTTTAAAAAGAGAGAAAACTATAAAATAAAAATTGCATTAATAAGTAAATGCAGGCTCGGCGCCTATAGCTCAACTGGCTAAGGCACCAGCCACGTCCACCTAAGGTGGCGGGTTCGAATCCCCAGCCCAGACCCGCCAAACAACAATGATGGCTGCAACCAAAAAATAGCTGGGCGTTGTGGCGGGCGCCTGTGGTCCCAGCTACTTGGGAGGTGGAGGCAGGAGACTCGCTTGAGCCCAGGAGTTGGAGGTTGCTGTGAGCTGTAATGCCATGGCACTGTACCCAGGGGGACAGCTTGTGGGTCTGTCTCAAAAAAAAA